>JAOSBK010000004.1:4839425-4861012 GCA_027568895.1 Erythroxylum shatona
CATACATCTATTTCACAATACATATATAAAACACTTATTTTATATCATGTATTATTTCTAAATTCCACTTAAAAATCAGGGTCCAACAAGTTTAGCACTTATACATCTTCAATGTGCCTAATGATATGAAAGTTAACCATACTAAAATTTTAGAAATCTATTGTGTAGTTTGTATCACATGCAAAATTTAGAATTTAAATTAGAATAGACATGACTATGTTCTTGATGTACAGAAATATAATATTATCTATATTAGACTATATTACTATTAATGGAAATGAATAAAAGTAAAATACTTTTGAAGACCTTTCATGAAATAGTTACGAAGCTTTGATGAGGGAAGCATTAAAGGTCGTTCAGAAGAAGCTAACCTATATTCAAATAACAAAGACAGATAATAAATCATCTTTGAAACACAACCATAAACACAACCCACACATCAAATGCATAATTAAGAACTCACAATAAACACCTAAAGGTATTAGCCAAACTTAACACAACTTCGTTAATGAAAATTGAACAAAAGAATAATACTGATTCAGTTAATGATGGTTCTTCGACGGCGATGACCACAATACATAACCCAAACATAAGAGAGGATTTTTAAAAATGTTGACGGCTTGAACGAAAATGGAGTAGCCTTTTATTGTGATTGTCATTGAAAACCTAATACAAAACAACGTATTTTGAGAAATGATGATGGCTTGAATGAGAATGGAGTAGCCTTTTATTGCGGTTAACATTGAAAACCTAATAAAAAATGACGTCATTTTTCTTGTTTAGGTAAATGATGTCGTTTCTTATTTACTGTAGTTGTTTAGAAGTACTATTAATTAATTTGCTACGATTTATTGTGTAACATCCCGCCCCCATATTAAGGATTAGAATTTAGATTTCTCTAATGGAGAGAATATCAATGTGAGAGTTAGAAAAATTTGCATGTCATGCTTAGCAAGGTGTCAGTATACACGTATGTGGATTTTTAATCCTTGCACACATGAAAATAATTGTACATGTATTCATTGACAACTTCTGGGTATGATTGTGGTGAATGTGATTTTGATTGAAAATGAGAAGTAGAGTGATCTGAAAAATGTTCACTGAGTGAGCTTCGGTTTGTTAGCCATAACCGATTCTCTCGTTATCCAAACGGGAAGATTCGTGATTAGGATTAAATTAGGAACCTATGGCTACATTTCTTATGAAGACTTCGAATTTAAATTCAGTTTTTATGAATCTCTAAGGTTGTCATAAAGTTGAGATTGGGTGCAGACATTGAATGATTGTAGAAAATTCTTATTCTGTATTCGAGGGAGAATCTGGATTAATCTAGGTTAGATGAGAGGAATTTGTCTCCTCAAAAGTTGTAGAAATTTGGACGTCTGAAGAAGCCTCTCTTCTTCTTAGTTTTGTATCGTCTATGTTTTTGCTTCTTCTGTGATGACGTCATTGATGACGTCATCTTCTTCTGTGTTTTGCTCCGTCTGAAGAAGCCTCGCTTCTTCTTAGTTTTTGCATCTTCTGTGTTTTGATGATACACTCCTTCTATCTTTTGTATCGTCTATTTTTTGTATATCTTCTATGTTTTTGCTTCTTCTGTGATGATGTCATTGATGACATCATTTCCTTCTGTGTTTTGCTCCACCTAAGACTTCGCTTCGTCTTAGTTTTTGTATCTTCTGTGTTTTTACTTCTTCTATGATGACGTCATTGATGACGTCACGTCATCTCCTTCTGTGTTTTGCTCCGCCTAAGACTTTGCTTCGTCTTAGTTTTGTTCCTTCTATGTTTTTGTTTCTTCTGTGTTACTGTGCACAAACTTCTTCTGTCTTACTGTGCACAAACTTCTTCTGTGTTTTGACGATACACTTCTTCTGTCTTTTGTACCATCTGTGTTTTGTATATCTTCTGTGTTTTGACGATACACTTCTTCTGCCTTTTGAACCGTCTGTCTTTCTTATCTTCTATGTTTTGTTCCTTCTGCCTTTTGCTTCTTTTGGGTTACTGTTCACCCATATCTTCTGTTCCATTTTCGATCTTTCAAAAGATAGAATTTGTCTTCGAGGTCTTCATGAAAGTTGTAGATCTTGAAGTCCTATTTCGAACCAAATAAAGAACACCTTGATCCGATTTTTGTAGGGAAAGTTATAGTAGCTCTTCCCTTCCTTCTGTCTTTTTGCTATCTTCTGTGTTTTAACGAAACACATCGTCTATCTTTTGATATCGTCTATGTTTCGCTATCTTTGTGTTTTAACGAAACACATCGTCTATCTTTTGATATCATCTCTGTTTCGTTATCTTCTTTGTTTTGACAAAACACATTGTCTATCTTTTGATATCGTCTGTGTTTCACTATCTTTTGTGTTTTAACGAAACACATCATCTATTTTTTGACATCGTTTGTGTTTCGCTATCTTTTGTGTTTTAACAAAACACATCGTTTATCTTTTGATATCGTCTGTGTTTCGTTATCTTCTGTGTTTTAACAAAACACATCGTCTATCTTTTGATATCGTCTGTGTTTCGCTATCTTATGTGTTTTGAAGAAACATCTCGTGTATCTTTTGATATCTCCTGCATTTTGCTTGTTCTGAGTTTAACTTCTTCTGTGTTTTGTTCCTTCTGCTTTTCGCTTCTTCTGGGTTACTGTTCACCCATATCTTGTGTTCCATTTTCGATCCTTTAGAAGATGGAATTTGTCTTTGAGCTCGTTATGAAAGTTGTAGATCTTGAAGTCCCCTTTCAAACCAAATAAAGAACACCTTGATCCGATTTCTGTAGGGAAAGTTATAGTAGCTTTTCCCTTCCTTCTGTATTTTTTCTATCTTTTGTGTTTTAACGAAACACATCGTCTATCTTTTGATATCGTCTATGTTTCGCTATCTTTGTATTTTAACGAAACACATCGTCTGTCTTTTGATATCATCTGTGTTTTGCTATCTTCTGTATTTTAATGAAACACATCGTCTATCTTTTGATATTGTCTGTGTTTTGCTATCTTCTGTGTTTTAATTAAACACATCATCTATCTTTTGATATCGTCTGTGTTTCGCTATCTTTTGTGTTGTAACGAAACACATCATCTATCTTTTGATATCGTCTGTGTTTCGCTATCTTTTGTGTTTTAACCAAAACCCATCGTCTATCTTTTGATATCGTCTGTGTTTCGCTATCTTCTGTGTTTTGACGAAACACATCGTCTATCTTTTGATATCGTCTGTGTTTCGCTATCTTCTGTGTTTTGACAAAACACATCATCTATCTTTTGATATCTTCTGTGTTTCGCTATCTTCTGTGTTTTGATAAAACACATCGTCTATCTTTTGATATAGTCTATGTTTAGCTATCTTCTGTGTTTTGACGAAACACATTGTCTATCTTTTGATATCGTCTCTATTTCGTTATCTTCTGTGTTTTGATGAAACACATCGTCTATCTTTTGATATCGTCTGTGTTTTGCTATCTTCTGTGATTTGACGAAATGCATCGTCTATCTTTTGATATCGTCTGTGTTTAACTATCTTTTGTGTTTTGACGAAACATATCATCTATCTTTTGATATCGTCCTTGTTTCGCTATCTTCTGTGTTTTGACGAAACACCTCGTCCATCTTTTGATATCTTCTATGTTTTGCTTCTTCTGAGTTTAACTTCTTTTATGTTATTGTGCACAAAATTCTTTTGTGTTTTTTTCCTTCTATTTTTCTACATGGCCTATCTTCTATTCCAATTTCGATCCTTCCAACGTTAAAATCTGTCCTTGCGTCTTCATGAAAGTTGAAGATCAAGGAGTCCAATTAGGATTGAGCCTTTAAAATGTTAATCCTTGAATGGAAGTTAGGTACAGTACATTGTTTTGAATGTGAACAACCCGATAATGCTAGAGGCATATTTTCCAATGTACTGAACCAAAGTGAGTGAATTCTAGTATCGGTGGAAAGAGGAGTTATAGAGGAACACTTTTCTAATGAAGAGTTTGACCAAATTGTCTCAGCTCCACCTTCGGATTTAGTGCGAACCATATACTTGAAAGGGTGTTAGGGGAAAATTTGAAAGTGAATAAGGGGTTATGACTTGTGATTACGGTGGTTTTACTAAGTCATAAACTTAAGTATATATTATACTTAAGAGAGTTCAAATAATGGGAAGTGGATAAGTGGATAAGAATTGGACAGGTGTCCTAGCTAAAGTTAAGATATTTATTGCCTTAAAAAGACAAGTTTATGTCCTTGTCTTTATCTTTTTTCAGAACTTCTTTCTTTAAAGCTCCTCCAACCCAGAGCTATTCTTCAAATATTCACCAAAGATAAACTTTGCTTTTCTCTGTTTGTCCTCACTTCCACTTGGATATTTCCTTCTTCTATTCCAAGAAAGACCGAACCTCTCTGTCAACTTTTCAGGTGGGGTACGTGAGTTACATGCGAGTTAGGGCTTTATGATGGCTGAGGATTTTGGAGCTTCAAATAAGTTGTGCAGGTTAAGTGTCTGCTTTCAGGCGTTCCCAGAATTTGGAAGCAAATGCTAATCTGGAGCGTACTGTGAGTAGACCTAGATGGTCTCATTCTACTGTTTGCTTTGTTTGACTTTTTGATATGAATTGATTTCTGAATGATTATGTGAAAGTGTTTGATTATGTTGGTTTCTGGACAGGAGGTCCAATGATTGTGATGATTGATCCGAGATATTGAAGTGCTGCTTGTATGTGAATAAGATGAACTAAGTGCACTGAAGTGATTGCTAAGTGAATCCTGAATGCGCAATTGCATGAAATGTAAGTGATGCATTCCATCTCATGAATGCATGAAAGATAAAGGCATTGTGACTTGAGTTGCCAATATGAAGCGCTTCCACGTAGAGCCTTGCTCCGTGATTTCTGATTGTGCACGTAGAGCTTTGCTCTGTGATATGTGTTCTGCACATAGAGCTATGCTCTATAATTCTGTTCTGATTGGGCCCTATGGTCCAGTATCTGTATAAGTGTGTGAAAGGCACTCAGTCACAACAATAAGAACGAATGTGAGTCCCATACAAATGGCATATGCATAATATGATTGTTTGAGTGAATTGCATATGAATGTGAAAGGTGAAATTTTGTATGATATGTGATTTCTCAACTAAATGTTGAATGCCAGACTACGGTCCGATGATATGGGCAAATGTGATTGATGCATTTCATAAAATGCATGTTCAGACAAAGGCTTTGTGACTTGAGTTGCCAATATGAAGCACTTCTACGTAGAGCCTTGCTCCCTGATTTCTGATTGTGCATGCATTCTGTTCTGACTGAGCCCTATGGGCCAGTATCTGTATAAGTGTGTGAAAGGCACTCAGTCACAACAATAAGAACGAATGTGAGTCCCATACAAATGGCCTATGCATAATATGATTGTTTGAGTGAATTGAATATGAACGTGAATGTGAAATTTTGTATGATATGTGATTTATGTATTATGTGACTGGGTGAGCCATCGATGATGGTTACTCATTGATTTCGCAAAACTCACCCAAAATTTGCAATTATTTTTCAGGATCTAAAGAATACCCCGTTAGGCCAACGGGAGTATACCTACTGCTTACAAGTGAAGGTTAGGAGTCGGGATCAGTTCACGTCTACATTTGTTTTTTGTTCCAATTTTGTATAAGATTGTATGCTTTGGAACTTTTGTAAAAAGATTTAAGTTGTAATGTAAAGCACTTTATGACTAAAGTGTTTGTGATTGTGAAAGGGCCCTAATGGCTATAGAAAAGTGAATTGAGTTAATTGAAAATATTGATGAAATAAAGAGAGCCCTATGTGTTGATTTACTTCCGCGTAATAACTGTGTTTGTAGTTTCAAATGAAAGAAAGAAAAAAAAGTTATACCGATTTTGTATAAGTGAATGTTCTAGCATGCCACCCTTGCGGGGCACGGACTCGGACATCATCCATTGATGTCGGGTTCGAGTCTTGCGGGAGTGGGGTGCTACAATTAATGTCAATTAAAAATTGTAAAAGCAACATATATATTTAAGAACAAAATATGAAATAGTGTATATAATATTATGGTTTGCTAGAAATGAAAAGAAGTTCAAAAGTTTAAATAAGGAAAAAAATTTCAAAAAATTTATATCCTTCAACTTGATCTCATGTTATGAATAAATCTTTCAACTTGATGATCATGTTATGAATATATGTGTATGAACAATTGTATAAGATATGTCATGTATTATTTGTCAATCATGTAAATCATATCATACCCTTCAACTTGATCATCATTTTTCAAACTTTGAATTGAAATTGTTGGAAATGGAATTGGAAATTGTTTGAAATTTTTGGAAATTCAATTAGAATTATGAATGGAAATTAAAATAGAATTATGATTGTTGGAATTGAAAATTGTTATAAATGGAAGGAAATGGAAAGGGAATTATGATTGTTTTGTGATTGTTGGAATTGGAAATGGAAATCTAATTATGATTATTTTGTGATTGTTGAAATTAGAAATTGAAGGAAAAGGAAAAGGAAAAGGAATTATGATTGTTTTGTGATTGTTGGAATTAGAAATAGTTGTAAATGGAAGGAAATGGAAATAGAATTATGATTACTTAGTGATTGTTGTAATTTAGAATTGTTGTAAATGGTAATGGAATTATGATTATTTTGTGATTGTTGGAATTAGAAATTATTGAAAATGGAAGGAAATGTAAATGAAATTATGATTGTTTTGTGCTTGTTATAATTAGAAATTGTTGTAAATGGAAGGAAATAGAAATAAAATTATGAAAGTTTTATGATTGTTAGAAACTTAGAATTGGAAATTGTTGTGAATGGAAATGAAATTATGATTATTTTGTGATTGTTGGGATTGGAAATTGTTAGTTATTGTTGGAATGGAAATAGAATTATGAATGTTTTGTGATTGTTAGAATTGGAAATTGTCTTAAATGGAAGAAAATGGAAATAAAATTATGATTGTTAAAAACTTAGAATTAGAAATTGTTGTAAATAGAAATGGAATTATGATTGTTTTGTGATTGTTGGGATTGAAAATTGTTGGTTATTGTTAGAATGGAAATGTAATTACGAATGTTTTATGATTGTTGGAATTGGAAATTGTTGTAAATGGAAGGAAATGGAAATAAAATTATGATTGCTTTGTGATTGTTAGAAACTTAGAATTGGAAATTGTTGCAAATGAAATTGGAATTATGACTATTTTGTGATTGTTAGGATTAGAAATTGTTGGTTATTGTTGGAATGGAAATGGAATTATGAATGTTTTGTGATTGTTAGAATTGGAAATTGTTGTAAATTTTTTTCAATGGAAAAACAATATTAAATATTTTGTGATTGTTGGAATTGGAAATTATTGGAATGGAAAAACAATATTGAATGTTTTATAATTGTTGGAATTGGAAATTATTAGGAATGGAAAAATAATAATGAATGTTTTGTGATTGTTGGAATTGGAAATTGTTGTAATTTTTTTGGAATGGAAAAAAATATTGAATATTTTGTGATTGTTAGAATTGGAAATTGTTGGAATGGAAAAACAATATTGAATGTTTTATAATTGTTGGAATTGGAAATTGTTAGGAATGGAAAAATAATAATGAATGTTTTGTGATTATTAGAATTAGAAATTGTTGGAAATGGAAGAAAGTGGAAATGACATTATGATTGTTTTGTAATTGTTGAAATTGCAAATTGTTGGAGTAATGTTTTGTGTTACTTATTATATATGTTGAAGGTTTTGAATTGTTAGCTTTTGACTTATACAGAATGAGTTATATTATATAAGATGGATATGCATATTGTCATTGTATACTAAAATTATGTGTTATTTATGTTTGTGTACAGATAAATAGAAGGAAGTTCAAATACTCCCGATTAACCTAATTCAGGATGATACAGTGATCCAGCTTGGGCTCAAGCTGATACGGTTCCCGATCAAAAGAATCATACCATTTGCTTATTTTTTAATAAGCATTTGAAAGGCAGAGGAATTACCTGATTGAAAAGATATTTAGCTGGGGTTAAAGGTGATGTAGAAGCGTGTAAAAAAGTAAGTCATAATATAAAGTGGCAGATGAAACCATTGCTTGATGAACATCAATTTGAGAAAGATAAAAGGGAAAGATTGAATTTTGAAATTGATAATGGAAGTTCATTTTTTGGTTTCCGTGGTAATTGTGAAAATGTTGGAGTTGGAAGTGGTACTGGTACTAGTACTAGAAGTGTTTCATCTCAGGATCATGAAGAATCTGATGTGAGGAAGAGAAGAAGGTAGGTGACTAGTTTCTTTGCACCACGAACAACTTCTGGAGCCCAACCTTCAATTCGTAGTGCAATGCAATTAAGAGATGCGACTCACAATGTCGATATGGCATTAGCTAGATGGTGGTATGATACAGGTTCGTCATGCAATGCTTCTTAGTCTTATTATTATCAACCTATAATAGATGCAATAGTCTCTTATGGTTCAAGATACAAAGGGCCATCGATTGATGACTTAAGAAGTAAACTTTTGAGTTGTGTTGTTTCTAAAATTAGAAATTATTTGGCTGAAAGAAGAATGAGTTGTGGTACTTATAGATGTTCAATTATGCGTGATTGTTGGCAAATAAGAGACAAAAGCCTATTATAAATCTTTTGGTTTTTTCTTCAAATGGCCCTATGTTTTTAAAATCTATTGATGCACATGGCCTTATTAGAAATGTCGAGACTTTGTTTTAGATATTTAATGAAGTTGTGAATGAAGTAGGGCCGGAAAATATTGTTCAGTTTATTACTGACAATGATTTCGCTTATAAAGCGGCAGGAAAAATGTTGCAGAATACCTATAATTCATTTTTTTGACTCCTTGTGTTGCACATTGCATTGACTTATTGTTAGAGAATATAGGGGATCCTAAGTATTTTCCTGTTATTGATGAGACTATAAAAAGGCTAAAAAGGTAACAAAATTCATTTATAATAATAATACATGGGTTTTGAATTTGATGAGAAGGGAATTTATCAATGATAGAAATTTGTGTCGCCCTACTGTGACAAGATTTGTAACAAATTTCTTATCACTTCAATTTTTTGTTTCGATGAAGAAAGAACTAAGGCAAATGTTTACAAATAAGTAAGTTGCATCTCAGCATGCTAGGTCTAATGCTGGAGTGAAAGTTTGTAGTATTATACTGGAAGATAAAAAATTTTGGTCACAATGTTAATTTGTTATCTAAGTTTGTGAGTCTTTGGTCAG
This sequence comes from Erythroxylum shatona, assembly GCA_027568895.1. Classification (NCBI taxonomy): domain Eukaryota; kingdom Viridiplantae; phylum Streptophyta; class Magnoliopsida; order Malpighiales; family Erythroxylaceae; genus Erythroxylum; species Erythroxylum shatona. The sequence goes on from JAOSBK010000004.1 coordinate 4,848,657, forward strand.
AGTGCTTCGGTTGGCTGATAATAAAGAAAAACCAACAATGAGTTATATTTTTGATGCTATGGAGAGAGCGATGGAAACAATCAAGACTAATATAAAACATAAGTCTTCTTTATATACACCTTATTTCTCAATTATTAATAAGTGAAAAAAAAGATATCTTTTTTTTTCTGCATCGTTAAAAAAAATTAGTTGCATCATTTTCTTAAAACAACAGTGACTTGACTGAAACAAGTCGGGCCAGAGAATATGACAATAGCTCATGGGAAAAGTCTCTCCACACGACAACTTGTGGGCAATCGCCTCTGCCGCCTCTGCCTCATGCTGATACTTAAGCACGTGGCCTTCTCGTGGACATGGTCCATCTCTATAATTCGCCAAAGCACCTTCAACCACGGGAGTACCATGTCATTATTGTTTATTAATTAATGCCTTTGGACGTTCTCAATCATTATACCAAGTCGTTCTACTCACCCTTCAATTATTTAAGGAGATCCTTTTTTGTCAGGTCAGACATATAAATTTGCAGTATCTCATTCATCTAATTTCTATAAATCCTATTTATGAATAATCCTTATTCCAAACATATTCAAAAGAGTCGTCCTAATCTTAAATCCTACGCGGAGCTCACGCGGAGTTCAGTTAATGGATTGAGTTAAATCAGATAATAGAAATGGGACCCACCCACTCATCTCATGACACTGCCCAGTTCCCACACTTGATATTATACTTCCGTCCTTCCAACGTCTCTCTTCTACATCACACGAACGTAACTTACTTGCAATTACCCATTGCAGCAGTTCAGTGTTGGTATAGTTTTACAGGCGAACGGAGAAGCGTGAAGATGCCAGCGGCGAGGACGCGCGTGGGAAATTATGAGCTCGGAAAGACCATAGGCGAGGGAAGCTTCGCCAAGGTCAGGTTCGCTCGGAATGTCGAAACCGATGGTAGTTTCGCCATCAAAATCCTTGACCGTGAACAAGTCCTCCGCCACAGGATGGTCGAGCAGGTTCCTTTTTCTATACATTACGAATGCGAAGTTCAACTTATTTTGTCCTTCAATTTGTTTATCTAGTGTCTTCATCTTATTCTCAGTTGAAAAGAGAAATATCTACAATGAAGCTCATCAAGCATCCTAATGTCGTCAAAATCTACGAGGTATTACAAAGTTTTGTTATAAATTGATTTGTATTGAAATTAAATACTTGTTCATAAATTCACCAGTTCTTTTCTTAAAAGTTTAGGTTATGGCAAGCAAATCCAAAATTTATATTGTTCTCGAGTTTGTTGGTGGAGGGGAGCTCTTCGACAAGATTGTAAGAAACAATGTGGAATAATTGATTAGAAAATCAATTATATATTTCTAAATTAAATTCATACGCATATTATCTGTTATCTTAGGCCAAATACGGTAGGCTCAAAGAAGACGATGCTAGGATATACTTTCACCAGCTGATTAATGCTGTGGATTACTGTCATAGCAGAGGAGTGTTCCATAGAGATTTGAAGGTTGGAGAAGGAAAGTTTGCCTTTTTTATTGATTGAGAAATGTTTACTTCTTGTATGTTGACTTCGATTAACGGTAATAGTGATTCAATTTTGCTGTAGCCCGAAAATCTTCTTCTTGATTCTTATGGTGCTCTTAAAGTTTCAGATTTTGGGTTGAGTGCATTATCCCAACAATTGCGGGTGAGTTTTTTTAATGATTTAGATTATGGTTTATTTTAAAAAGATGTAGTAATGTGGATAGTCCTTAATGGCTGTTCTGAGCTTTAAGCCTTTAACAGCTGTGTACAACATAGAATACTGTCGTTTTCTTTCAGTCAAAATATCTTTGTTTTATAATAATGGAAAATATATTAGCTAGGTTATGATCATGACATCTACATTCTTTGCATTACTCACAATAAGGCCATACCTTAGTGGTTATCTTTTTCAATTCAGGATGATGGACTTCTTCACACCGCTTGCGGAACTCCAAATTATGTTGCTCCTGAGGTAGATAGTACTGCTTCTTATCTATTCTGTTTCTTTTGAATTTAGAATGTAACAAGGTAGAACTACTATGTTTGGTGCACGGTGTTTTTCTTGTACAGGTACTTAGAGACAAAGGTTATGATGGTACATCATCTGATATATGGTCTTGTGGAGTCATTCTCTTTGTACTTATGGCAGGCTATTTACCTTTTGAAGAGCTTAATCTTATGGATTTGTACAAAAAAGTGAGTGCTTGCTAAGAGATTTTTGTATTCAGATTATGCGTCCTGATAACTCAACAAGTTTTTCAAAAAATCACTTCAGATTTGCAGGGCTGAATTTAGATACCCATCATGGTTTTCATCAGGTGCAAAGAACCTGATAAAGCGTATTCTTGATCCAAACCCTCTCACAGTAAGCTTCAGAGCCCTATCTGTTGGAACTGCATTTGCATGTGCCTTCTTTTTCACTGGTCCTGTTGATCCGTGTTGTTCAGGATTATGTGTGGCTGAAAGCCATAAATATCTCATGAGAAGCATTCTTCTTTAGTACATGCTTTCTACTGATTATTGAGATACTTTTACTGCAGCGTATAACCATTCCTGAGATATTAGAAGATGAGTGGTTCAAGAAAGGATATAGGCCTCCACAGTTCCAGCAGGAAGCGGATGTAAATTTAAACGATGTTGATGCTGTGTTCAACAACTCAAATGTAAGAATTTCTTTTCATAATTTGTACTTCTTTTACCCAAGGTCAGCTTGACTACTAAGAAGTTGTGGAAATTTAATTAGATTTCAATCAGAGAGAGATATTGTTCTCTGAATGAAGATATGCATATGAGGTCTAGTTCCCAATTATTGTGAAGCTTCTCCTTCAATTGCTATTCTATAGTAACTATTTGGTAACGCCCGAGTCTTCAATTCCGGCCTCTAGAATTTACTGGGCCTCCTTATGCAGTTGATTAATGCGACGTGAAGTTAGAATATCTTGTCAAAAACTTTTTCCAACTGAAATTATTTATATTGCAGGAACATCTTGTAACAGAAAGGAAGGAGAAACCTGTATCAATGAATGCCTTTGAGCTGATCTCTAAAACACAAGGCTTCAGTCTTGAAAATTTGTTTGGCAAAGAGGTTTGTGTGATTTCTTTTTCATGGCGCTGTAGTTATCATATTTGCAATGACCTATTTAAGCTGGTATACAACCCTGCAAAATGGTATTAAATTTTGGGCGCATGCCATATAAAATTTATCTGTTAATTGACTTAATGGTTTTGCACCTGCAAGTGCAATTCATGATTTGTTGATTTCTTCAGATAATTTGTTTATTATTTGATTATTAACTTCAAGTTGACTCTTTTCTTCACCAAGCTTTGATCTCTATACTAACTGGGCATCTTTCTATTTATTTGATATCCACACTCTTAGGGTCTTGTGAAGCGAGAAAAACGTTTTGCTTCTCATAGCCCTGCAAACGATATTATGTCTAAAATTGAGGAAGCTGCAAGGCCTTTGGGTTTCAATGTTGACAAAAGAAACTACAAGGTATAAGCTTTACTCTTTTTTTTTCCCCCTATCCGATGGTTCGTCAGTTCATCCATTTCACCTTTCTGACTTTTTTACAAATTCTCTAATTGTTACTATCAGTAGTGCCTAAAATCCCCATTCAAACATTGCAGATGCAGTTGAAGGGTGATAAAACTGGAAGAAAAGGCCAGCTTGCTATGGCTACTGAGGTGATGATCTTAACTACGATGAGTATAAGCTCTTTGGAAAATTATTACTAAGGAAGAAGCTATGCTTTGGCCGATTGCATTTCGCAAAGATTTGGTTGTGCATTAAATTTGATTTTTGCATGCAACTGGGTCATTTACTGTTGAACGGTTCTAGAACATGCATTTAGAAAAATCGGGTTACTCTGCTACTGAATTTCAAAAGCTGACAATATATGGCTTTCGACCTTTAGGTGTTCGAAGTGGCTCCGTCTCTGCACATGGTGGAGCTCCGGAAAGTTAGCGGTGATACGTTGGAGTTTCACAAGGCATGTCCAATAATTCTCATTCTGACCCCGTTTTCTTAATTTTGCTTTTCATTCACGGGTTGACCATTTTCAGCGTATGATTCAGTTTTGACTCATCTGCTTATGCCCATTATTTATTTGGCAGTTCTACAAAATTTTCTCATCGGGGATGAATGATATAGTCTGGAAATCTGAAGCAACTTTTGAAGGTTTTAGGTGATATCACTTTGCCCTTTCATGCATCCTCTGTGGATAATTGGGGACTCTTTAACTGAATCAAAATTCTTTTGCAGGTCATAGCAAGAATTGACTCATTCCTGCAGGAATCCATGGCTGTAGAACAAAAATAAGCTGATAATCCTACAAATGTTTATAAAGAGAGTTGTGGTAGCAAGTGGAGTGGGGATGTCATAGAAAGATGTGAATCAAAAGCCCTTAAAGAATGGGCTTGTTCTTCCCGCAATGCTTCGCCGACCCACGTGTTTTCTGTAATTCATTGAACCAAACCCATTAAATTCTTGAAGTAGACGATGATTTATCTACTAAGGGGAAAGTTTTTTCTGTTTGAAGATTGAGACCCTTGGCTTAAGACTTTGTGATTCTTGTAGAGTATATGTTCCGAAATGGCTTCAACCTTATTCAACAAAGCAATATATGCAAGTGGGTCTCACTTTTATAGAGTTTTTTTTTTAAATTCACCTGACATTTAATTGATAAAGACTTAATTTTGTTAGATTTTTCATTTAAGGTTGGTTTAATTTGAACATTTTGGAAACATATTAAACTTAATGCTATTTTGACCAATTCTAGATCGGGTAGTCAGGAGGACAGATACATCTTAGTAGTGGTTGAACGCATTGGGATGAGGAGGGACACGCTTTACATGCTTCCTAATAAGGCTGCAGTGCAGAGGACACAATGCCTATCACATTGACATTCACCTGAAGTAAAGGGGCATCAATGCTGATATATGTATATATATATGTTAATATGGTTAGAACTGTAACAGAAAGTAGGGCCAACATTCGCTCAACTTGATCATTTATTTAAGTCGGTTTCTGGTTAGTAGCTCCTGTAACAACGATCCACTCACCAAATTATCTTATTTTGGATGGTATAGGTGCACCTAAAACAAACCCCGTCTATTCCCAAACTCTACAAACTTACTATCGATAAATAAATGACCAAAGGGACGGTTGCCTATCTGCTTAACAGAATCTGCTGGGAGTTGAGACTTTTAATGCCAAAGACCCAAATCTTTACTTATAGCCTTAACAATTTGTCTAATCCCAGTTCTTAGATTTTTGCTAGTTTCATATAACCTTATCTTCTCTTGGCCAACCTAAATGACAAAGCTATAACATAAAACAAACTTTGAAATCCTAATCTTATCTGAGACCGGAATGATGACATACAATATTGGAAGCAACAAACCTTATAACTCTATATGACATTCAACATACTTTAATTTATTTTAAGTTTTAAGGAAAAAAGAAAAAAAAATCCATGATTCTTGATATCTTCAACTCTTACCGACCACCTTCCTTCTGTTTTTTTTTCTTTCTAATTTATAATAACTGTCATTTTAAAGATATATTAATGTTAGAACATACAATAGTGTCTTGTCCTCCAACTTTATAGTATCACATTCACAATGATTTATAAATGGCGGTCCTAATAGTGCAGGTGGTCCTCCCCTTGGGCCAACCCTTATCAAATGGAAAGTGAAAGAAGCTAATTGCCTTTTGGAATCGTCTTCAATGTCCATGTTTACAATAGGAAATCGTAACTAACACAAACACCATATGTTGATCGCCAAAAGCATGAAGAAATTTTGAGTTAGAAGGACTAACTACACCAATCAAATGACAAAAAAAAGGTTTGAAAATTGTTAAAAGCACATATTTGTATGAATAATCAAATGATGAGAAGTCAAAATTAAGCAGTATTTTGCTCATTTTAACAAGCACGGGAATGATTGCATTATATTAATAATCTCTAAACGTTATGGATTTCATCTTTTCATTCTTTTAGGGTTCTTCTCTACATTTTCAGAGTTTTAGTTTGAAATATGAAATACCCAATACAAGATGCAATGCAGCCGTGCTGTTTTGATTCTCTGAAATTGGTTGAATTAGGGAAATGTTTTGATACTCTGAACTTCACTAATGTCTCCACCTAAGAAGAGAAGACATACCTAATTTCGAAAGATTGGTAAATGTTTAATTATGGTTAACAGCAGATTCTTGTGCCTTAGTGGGCTAGTCTAGTGGCAAATATAACCATTTTGGGCATGAAAAGATCTTAAAATCTTCTTCCAATGCGTGCCTGCTTTGAAGTAACTTGTTTATCTTACATCACTTTTTCTTCGATTCTTTTAAATAACGTATTGAGATGAGCAAGGGGAGAATTGATCCCATGAAAGCCACATCTGACGATATAATTTTTATTACAAATCGCCCAATATGGGAATGGGCTAGGGTTATGAGAGCTTATTATTTTTTCGGTTTTAATTTGAGATTGTGTACGTGGCAAGATTACAACCGTTAGATCTGCCAGCATAGAGGAACGGGGACTTGGATATATGGGTCATCACCGCCATCTTCGTTGACCACCACCACCTTCATTTACTGTTCCCGCACGGCCAGTCACCTAAATCCACCGGCCATGTCAGCCTTTCACCTAATTACCGTAATGTTTCATGAGCCATGTTAAAAGAAATCGTCAAACACTCTTTTCCGTTTCTTCTTTTCTAAATGCAGCTTTACCGCATGTAATAAAATATTAGATTTAGGATCATTCAATTTGATGTTCATCCAATGTATTTTTGTAATATATAGAAATTGAATACAACTAAGAAATTCTAACAAATAATTATCAGCTAAATTAAAACAGGATTTTAATAAGAACTTATAATATATTTCTAATAATAGACATTTAACACTAATATAAATTTTAATAACTAAATATTAATAGTAATAATAGGCATTATTAATATGAGCTTACTTCATCCCCCATTGTTCTCACCTTCAATTCCATAGTTATCTCCGTCTTCATTGAAAATTGAGTAACAATATTTTAAAAACCAAGTTAGGCGAATTTTGAGACTTTAAAATAAAGAAAAATAACAAAAGAAGCTAGGCGGGTTATAGTCTAATAGATTATGCGTACCTTCTGTCTTCAAATAAAACAGTTCCGATCTCTTGTACTTTCATGGTGGTTGAGCTATCCATCATTTCTTGGAACTACTCACCATAAATTCTAAGACTAAATCGCTCCAGCTTTCTTGTAGACAATATACAAATGTTAGTGACCTAGTTTCCCATTCTCGGGGCTCAAACTTCTCTCTCTTTATCTATATCACACCAACCAACTGTTTCTAAACGTGTAGGGCTTTCTTTCAATTCAGCATTTGTTATTCTTTGGATGGTGATTTAGTTCAGCTTCTCATAGACTATTGTTTATAAATAAACAACACCCTCTTTTCTTTCTTAAAAGAGCAAAACAAAGAAAGAAGGGAGAGACATACAGACATACCCGCTATACTCATCATGGGAAGTAATAGCATAGAGATGGATAAGGAGAGATTAACGGCGGAGATGGCGTTCAAAGACTCCTCCTCTGCAGTCATCAGAATCCGACGTCGTTTACCCGACTTCTTACAATCCGTGAAGCTCAAGTACGTCAAGTTAGGTTATGGGTATTCGTGTAACCCCGCCACACTATTCTTTTTCCTCATAATCCTACCTCTGTTCATGGCCACTCTGGTACAATTCACCGGTCTAGAACTAAACCGGGCTTACGATGTATGGTCGACCCGGTCCCTTCAATTCCAAGACATTGACACCGCCATAAGACTCGCCGGCTCAGCTGTATTAATATTCCTTCTTGGCCTCTACTATGCCAAGCGCTCCAGACCAGTTTACCTCGTCGACTTCGCATGTTACAAACCGGAAGATGAGCGTAAGATGGCGGTGGACTCGTTTTTGAAAATGACCGAAGAGACAGGAGCTTTTGAGGAGGATACCATTGAGTTCCAGAAGCGTATTGCGACCCGGTCCGGTCTAGGAGACGAAACATATTTCCCGAGAGGAATAACATCTAGACCGCCCAATTTGTCGATGTATGAAGCTCGGACCGAGGCAGAGTTAGTTATGTTCGGTGCTCTGGACGCGCTTTTCGCAAAAACCGGGGTTAAGCCGAGCGACATTGATATACTTGTTGTGAACTGCAGTTTATTCAATCCAACCCCATCCCTCTCCTCCATGATAGTGAATCATTACGAGCTTAGAACTGATATCAAAAGTTATAATCTTGGTGGCATGGGTTGTAGTGCAGGCCTCATCTCCATAGACCTCGCTAAAAACCTACTCAAAGCAAATCCCAACTCGTATGCAGTTGTTGTGAGCACAGAAAACATAACTCTTAACTGGTATTTTGGAAATGATCGTTCCATGTTGCTATGCAACTGCATATTTCGCATGGGTGGTGCTGCCATTCTTTTATCCAACAAGACAAGAGACAGGGTTCGGTCCAAGTATGAGCTGGTCCACACAGTTCGCACCCACAAAGGTGCTGATGATAAGCACTATCAGTGTGTTTATCAGAGAGAGGATGACACCGGAACCATAGGGGTCTCTTTAGCTCGAGAATTAATGGCTGTGGCTGGAGATGCTTTGAAAACGAACATAACTACACTGGGACCTCTGGTACTCCCTTTAAGTGAACAGTTCATGTTCTTTGTCACACTTGTGAGAAGAAAGGTGCTGAAAGCTAAAGTAAAGCCTTACATACCCGACTTCAAGCGAGCATTCGAGCATTTCTGTATACATGCTGGTGGTAAAGCGGTTCTGGACGAGTTGCAGAAGAATTTGCGACTCAGTGATTGGGATATGGAGCCATCGAGGATGACTTTGCACAGGTTTGGAAATACGTCAAGTAGCTCGCTGTGGTATGAGCTGGCTTACACAGAGGCTAAAGGTCGAGTCTCAGGTGGGGACCGTGTCTGGCAGATTGCATTCGGGTCGGGTTTTAAGTGCAACAGTGCGGTCTGGAAAGCTCTGAGGCCCATTCCAGTAGGTGAGTCGAAGGGAAACCCTTGGCTTGACTGCGTAGACAGATACCCAGTGAAAATCCCTATTTCTTAGGTAGCTTATGTGACGATTTGTATTTGGTGACATGGAAAACACCTTGGCGTGTCAATGTCATCAATTTTTTTTTTGTCTTTCTATATATGTATTTCCAAGTCACCGCCAAGTAAGCTAAATGTATAATTATTTTGGTAAATGGATATCTATGAATCAATATTTAATTATGATTGCTATTGCTTGGCTAAGAATGATCGGCCAAGGAAATGGCAAAGGATAAAATGGCTCTCCTGATGACAAGTAATTTTTGTACTAATCGGAAGTCTTTTATTTCAACTTGCTCTTTTGATCTCCTGATGACGTCAAAATGAAGAGCTAGGTCCAACCGGCAACGCGCAACTCTGATACTCACATATCCAATACTTTCCACCGAACCCCGAAAACATGTTGGCCGTGTCACCTCTCCTGTGCCACCTACCTCCTCTAGCGACGTCAAACGCACCGGACTCCTCTTCCCGATCACCGCGTCGGTCCTTCACCAACAGCCGAAAGGCAAAAGAAACAAGAACAACAGAGAAAGAGATAAACAAGAAAATCAGAACAAACAAAGTGGAGGATTGAGGGAGTTTAGACGTCCTCTGGGCTATCCAGGAAGAAAAAGCCATGTAGTGGCAGCCATTGTAGAAAGAGTACTAAGAAAAGGCTATTATCGTCAGAGTGCAACGGAGAGGATGACGTGGTGGATTACAGCAATGTCAGGCATTTGTGGTCATTGGACCGATAGGAGAAACGTCTGAACAAATTTAACAATTTCATTTTTCTTCTGCAGAGCAAGAGTGAAAATTTGTTGCTACGTTAATCTTTTATAATGTCGTTAAAATCAGACCAAAAGTTACAATATTTTCGTAAAAAATTTAAGGTTTAAAATATTTTGTTATAAAATTATTAAATATTAAATAAATTTTAAAAATAATAAATAAAAAAGATTATGTTTATTTATTTAAAAATTTAAAATTTAATTAAAAGTAATTGTTAGATAAAAATTAATTAATTAATTTTAGTTTATAAAAATAAATAAATAAATTAATTTTAATAAAAATTATTAAATCAAACTAAATTAAATAATTAAAAATTAGTCAGTAAAAAACTTTTATTATTAAATAAATAAAATTAATTTAATTTTTAAAATATTAATAATAATAAAATTGTGTACTAACATACCTTTTCAGATCTTGCTTTACTTTCATGATGATAATATATACATCAATTGTGCCTTGAAGCAAGAATTAGGATTTTGTGGCAATAGTATTTTTCTTCTCATATAGTGTCTTCTTTTCGTGCAGTGGCATCCCAGATTAAGACAAAACATCATTCTGGTTGGTGTCGAGTCATTTTAGCTGCTTGACTTGAACAAAAAATCATTTGACGTTTGTCAGCTTACTTAAAAGCGCTAATTCCTTTCTCTGATCTACAAGTTTCCATTTTTTTGGTCTCATAGCATGGACTCTTGCTGGAGATCCGCGAACGAGGGAAGTGTTCGTGTCCGAAAGGAGCAGCCGACTTGAAACTGATTGCCCGAAAATCACAAATTGCCCCACCTAATTGATTATATTGAAACTTCAGAATAACACTTCTATGTGGTTATATTGTAGGAGGAACTTACTGACATGAAGAAGTTTTCTAGTTAGTGTTGCTTGCGTTAAATATACTCTAAATTTTATGATATAAATCCAAACCAATTATTTCAGATTATTAGGAACAAATTTAATTTTGAATGTTGAATATATGGGAATAAGTGGGATATAACTACTTATTTATATAAATAGTGCTTGTTCCTGATTTACTTATCATAAATTTAGGAATATAACACTAGGATTTCTAGCTCGTCCTTAATTAAATGATTTAGCTCCATTAATCCGAAACCTTAATAGGTCACTTTCAATCTTAGGCTAATTATATATCACAGCAAACTTTATGAATTCAAAATAACTATTATTTTGAAAAGTCATCTTTAAACAATCAAGTTCATCAATTATATTAATATAGAATATTTATCATAATTATCGTGAATAGACCCATAGTGGCTAGTGGCTACACAAATCAATATAAGGAGATAACATATTCTAAAATGTCAAACATTTTGAAAATTTTTAATTTAGCGCCAAACTTTTTAAAATTTTCGACTAACTTCTTTTATAACCTTAACAACTCGATTCAAAATATTAGTTTTGTTAGTATTGTCCTAATTTGGTTCATGAAAACATTTTTATCCATAACATGTAAGCTTCCACGTGAAAACTTAATAGACAAGTAGGTATTCCTATGAAAAACTTTTGGCCTTTTAAGAGATAAGTATGAGTTGCTTGTCTTTTCTAATTATGGGTATTACAAAAATAATGCTCTTCTTAGAATTGTAACAACTTATTTATATGTGTAGTGCATGTTCCTAATTTGCTCATCGTAAGCTAGGAATATAACAATAGTGTTATTATCATATATTAGCTTATTCTGATAAGGAAAATCTATCTTCAGCATTATTCTCTTTCTATCAAGACCTCAATTAAGTCATTGATTTAGTACTTGCATTCATAGTAATTGACCATATCTTTGGGCTTAATTTACTACCTTATTGTTGTACTTTACACTTGTAAACATTCATAAACTTGATCAATGGAAATCAATAATATAGAACATTTTCATAGTATTAGAGTTGTAAGTCCTTAAGGAAGCAAGCTTTTTTTTTTCATCATGACTACTGAAACCGCCAACACTTCCTCCGTTGCTCCAACCATCACGACCACACCTTTCTCCTCTATTTCTTTAAGCCTTCCAAATGTTTCCAACCAATTACCATTGAAGCTAAATTTTACTAATAATCTCTTATGGAAAACACAACTTTCTCCGTTATTGTGTGTCTATAATTTAGAGCCTGTTTGGTTCAGCTTTTAGAGGCTTCAAAAGTACTTTTTCCACTGCAAAAGCTATTTTTAAGAAAATTGAGTATTTGACTGTAAAATTTAAAAGTACTTTTTTTCATAGAAATGGCTTTTTCAGAAACTAAAATACAACTTTTTGAGAGCTCAAATTTAGTGCCTGTTTGAATGAGTTTTTGTTAGTAGAGCTTTTCTAAGAAGAGCTTTTCTAAAAAGTTAGTTGACTATTTGGCTGTCAATTAAAAAAATAGCTTTTTTAAAAGAGCTTCATATAGTAGATTGTTTGGCAACATAAAAATAAAAAGTACTTTTATTAATTTTAACTATATTTTATTTTATAAT
>JAOSBK010000004.1:4861112-4875382 GCA_027568895.1 Erythroxylum shatona
TGGTTTGCAAAATCCTAAGTGGGAGCTTAGGTAGAGGACGTAGGTCTTAGCACCGAACCTCTATAAAAACAGTGTTTACTCTTCTTCCCTACTCTTTACATTTAAATTTGTTTAAATTTTTTTTGTGTGAATTAACTTATGATTTTATTGTAGAATTTTACGAAAAGCTTAAGAGATCTATTCAACCCCCCTTCTAGATCGTTAACACGATGGTCTTGGACTAGCTTATTAGCCCTTTATGCGTGTCATAGAAGCACACTTGGATTCTGTCTCTTTTGACTATCTTTATGGTCTTTTTCTTAGTGAAGCAATGCAACTCCAAAGTGATGCTAATCTCTGTAATTCCCTCAATGCATCTGCCAATTTTGGAGCACGACATACCAATCAAGGATGTGGTAGACATTCTTTTGGACTCAAGAGCAACTCATCAACTTACTTCAGTTCCAGACAACTTGGCAACTCACTCTAAATATGATGGTCCTGAAGAAGTCATCATTGTGATAATAATACCCTTCCTATTTCTTATGTCAATCACTCTATTGCTTATCTTAATAATTCTTGTCTCTTTTTATGATATTTTGCATGTAATTGATATTTATTAAAATTATTGTTTGTTTATGTTTTAACTAATCATAATCCCTTTTATATTGAATTGTTTTCTGACCATTTTTTTGTTAAGGTTTTGGCAACCGGGCACCCAAATTTTTTAAGAGAGACTAAGGACGGTGTCTTTTACCTATTTCTCTTTCTCCAAAGTCAAGTTTCGTACAAGCCTCTGTTGCATTTTCTACTTCGCACCAGCATCTCAGTCATGGCAATAATAAAATAGTCCATAAAGCTCTGCCATATTGTGGTTTACCTTTCACCAAATCCAGCAATTCCATTTGCCATGGTTGTGGTGTTAAGAAAATACATAAATTACCTTTCCCCTTGTTTAGTTATAAAGTTAATGCTCCTCTTGAATTGATATGTAGTGATCATTGGGGTCCCTCCCCATATGATTCCACTGATGGCAGCAAGTATTACATTCTTTTTTATGATCATTTTAGCAAATTTTGTTGGATTTATTTTGTACATTATAAATCTGAACTTGTTAGCACTTTTATTAAATTTCATTATTTTGTTAAGTATTTCTTTAATCGTAAAATCAAATTTTTTCAATCTAATTGGGGAGGGGGAATATCAAGTTGTAAACAAGTACTTGAATGAACATGATATTCTTCATTGCTGCTTCTGCTTAAAAACCCCTGAACAAAATGGTTATGTTAAAAGTAAATATCACCATCTAGTTGAAACTGCTTTAACAATGATCCATGCCTCATTTTAACCATTCCAATATTGGGCCTATGCCTTCGATGCTGCCAATTACATCATTAATAGACTCCCTACATCACTCTTGAATCCCAAGTCTCCCTTTGAAGTACTCTTTCATGAAAAACTGAATTACTCAATTTTCAAAACTTTTGGGAGTCTTTGTTATTTATGACTCAAACCTTACACCAGCAGCAAATTTGAATCTCACTCTACAAACTATGCTTTTTTGGGATATAGCAATATTCATAAAGGTTATCGATGCTGGGAATTACCACAGGTAAAATTTATATATCCCGTCATGTTCTCTTTAATGAGTTTATTTTTCCCTTTTCAGATTTGAAGTCAAATAATCAGCTATTTCCCAGCCCACAACACCCTTCTCCAACAAATCTCTTATTACATTTTTAAACAACCAACAATCGGTCTCTCCTAAATCGGCTACAATGCATTCTTCATCAACACCAACAACCCAAATTTAGCACCAATAACAACCTATAAACAACAATTCCCCTCCTCCACTCTCAACAACACCAACTTATATACCATGGCCTATTTCTTCATCTACTTATGCACTTGTTAATTTAGAGGTCGATCTTACCTCCTACATTCTCCATAATATACCAAAGTCTCATTACCCAATGGTCACTGGCTCTAAAACTACCTCCTTACCACCACCCAAACAATTCCAAGCCCAACCACAAGAATAAGAGCCCACTTGTTTTACTCAAGCTTCCAAAGATCCAAAGTGGGGCACTGTTATGAACAATGAATTCAATGCATTGATTTCCAATAGAACATAAGAATTAGTTCTAGCTTCTCTAGCCACAAATCTAGTTGTATACAAATGGGTTTTTCATATCAAATGGAACCCCGACAATACTGTCTCTCATTACAAGGCTCGCCTTGTTGAAAGGGCTTTCAGCAATGCCCTAGGATTGATTACACAGACACATTTAGTCCTATTATTTAGTCTGATACTATTCGCTTAATTCTTAAGATTGCCATCTCTCAATCTTGGTCCATTCACTAATTGAACATCTCCAATGCCTTCCTCCATGGAACTCTCAATGAGAAAATATTTATGTCTCAACTTTTTGGATTTGTTGACCAATGTTATCCTCATCATGTTTGTCTTCTTTGTAAGTCACTTTATGACCTTAAATAAGTGCCAAGGAGCTAGTTTCATTGTCTTGAAGAGGCCTTGCTTTCTTTCAGGTTCAATGCTTCTTAAACACACCCCTCATTATTTATTTACAACACTAGTGGTCATCATTTATTTTCTCTAGTTTATGTTGATGACATACTCTTAATAGGCAACAATAATAATTTAATTATGAAAGTAATTCAAGTCTTTCAAGCTCGATTTGCCTTGAAGGATATCGAATCTCTTCACTACTTTCTTGGAGTTGAGACAACACAAACAAATGATAGTTTATTGTTAACTCAACAAAAGTACACTCGTGATCTTCTCATAGAAACTCATATGCTTAATGCTAAATGTGTCTCTACTCCAGTTGATCCCTCTAGTGCTAAATCAGTCTAGTCAATTGAAAATTTTAAAAATGACAAATAATATAGGCAAGTTATCAGTAGCCTCCAACAAAAATGACATACTCTTAACAGGCAACAATAATAATTTAATTATGCAAGTAATTCAAGTCTTTCAAGTTCGATTTGCCTTGAAGAATATCGAATCTCTTCACTACTTTCTTGGAGTTGAGACAACACAAACAAAGGATAGTTTATTGTTAACTCAACAAAAGTACACTCGTGATCTTCTCATAAAAACTCATATGCTTAATGCTAAATGTGTCTCTACTCCAGTTGATCCCTCTAGTGCTAAATCAGTCCAGTCAATTGAAAATTTTAAAAATGACAAATAATATAGGCAAGTTATCAGTAGCCTCCAACAAAAATACATTCGTGGTTTATTGTTGGTCTTCAAATTTTCAACTTTATGCGTTATTTAGATGTTTTGGACTCATTAACCTAAAACTTTAATAGATCATTTTTAATCTTAAGCAAGGATATGAGTACCGTTTTATACCAACCGGAGAATAGTACTCAAATCTTTGGTATTGTAACGATTACATATATCAGTTAGTATTGATCGATACTAGGTGGTACTAGTCGATGCCCGAAATACCAAAAATTTTTAGAGACTAAATTGAAATTATTAAAATTTAGGAACTATTTTTTTTTTTTGAAAAAAACCTAAACTAAAACATAACCTAATTCATTTTCTCCTTTAATCTACTCTTCACTCTTCAATAGTCATTGCCTCTTTCCTGCCAGTTGCTGCCCTTCCTTGCCAGTTGCCACTAATTCCTTCACCACTTGGTGCTTCCTCCACTATTGCTTCTTTACTAGTTTGCTCTCTATTGCTTGTTGCTCTCCATGTACCAATGACTAGTCATCACACCATCATCGTTGGCCATTGCTCTCCATGCATTGTTGTTTCTGCTGCTCTCCATACACCAATTGTGTGTCCATTTATCTAGTCCTAAGACCCCAGTCCCCAATGCAGAAAGAGGTCTGGACTAGAGTACTCCATAAGTCAAATTTGCAGCTAATTAACTTATAACCCGACTTGCAACTTGGCCGGCCTATGACCCAACTAACATGTGACCCAACCTGACTTTAGGTTATTTGTTTACACTTTGAATTACAATTGCGTTGTGTTTTTGTTGTCTCATATGTTTATTATGAATGCTTTATAAAATATGAATTGGGCTTGGGAGTTGGAATCGATTGTGTAAATTATGTATAGTTCAATAACATTTAGGCATTGTTAATTCATGAAGAAATGAGATCAGAATAGTATTATGTATGGACTATGGAAGAACATTTAGGCATTGTGAATTATGTATGGTTCAAGAACATATAATATTATTTTTATTTTAATAATCATAAAATGAATTAAATGTTAATTTGTGAATTAATTTATAAGAAACATGTCATTTACTAAATATTATGTGTATATAAAAGGTATTTAACATATGATTAATCATTTAAATATAAGATTTAGCATATAATTAAATCATTTAATATATGTAATTAGTTAAGAAAATTAAATGTTTGCATTTTTATATTGTTCACTGATGTCATTAGGAAATAATATTACAAATATTAATCATATCTTATGGGTCGCAAATAAATATTCATCATCTTATGGATAGTTAATATATAGTAGAAAATATTATGTGAATTTATGAGAGAATACTCATTACTTAACATAATGTGAGATTGTAAGTGTTTAAATCATTTTTGCGATATGTGTTATCATAAAGAAAATCCATTTTTGCAATGTATGTTATCATAAAGAAAGATGTAAGATAGAGTCTATATAGAATCTGGATATGCTTATAGTTAAATATTAAGCTTTTATAGTTATGTAATGATATTATATAGAAAAATTATATTTTTGTAAATGAATTAATTAATTTAATTTTAACACATGTCTTCGTTTATTTTTTAGATAGATACAAAGGAGGTCAAGTATTCCTGATTCAGCCATTTAAGGAAATTTTGATGTTCCAACTTGGGCTCATTCTAGATTGATTCCTGGAATGAAAAATTACATCATTTGTGTGTATTGCAATAAGCATTTGAAAGGTGAGAGAATCACTAGATTAAAGAACCATTTAGTTGGGATCAAAGGTGATGTAGAGTCTTATAAAAAAGTGAGCCTTGACATGAAATGTCAAATTAAGACTTTACTTAAAGAGTATCAACATGAAAAAGAAAAAGACAAAGGCTAAACTATGAAATTGGTTGTGGAAGGTCTTTTTCAGTGGTCAGGATGATAGTAGGGATGTTGAAGGTAACGGTATTCCTGCACCTAATGTAAAGAAAAAAAGAAGACATGTGTCTAATTTTTTTTTACCACGAACAACTCCTTAAACTCGATCTTTAATCCATATTGCCTTACAATATAAAGAAGTGGCTCAAAATGTGGACATGACAATGTCAAGATGGTGATATGATTTAGGTGTATCATTCAAGGTCACCTTATCTTATTATTACCAACCTATGGTGGATATTATTGCCTCTTATGGTCCAGGATATATAGCTCCTTTGATTAATGACTATAGATGTAAATTTTTGAGCAACAAGTTTATGAAATAAATAGTTATTTGAATGAAAGAAGAATGACTTGGGCAACTTATGAATGTTCGATTATGTGTGATAGATGTAACTTTTTAGTATATTCTGCAATGTGGATAATGTTTTTGAAGTTTATTGATGCATCTAGCCTTGTTAGAAATGTTGATATTCTGTTTCAAATATTTGATGAACTTGTGATTGAAGTTAGGTCAGAAAATTGTTTAGTTCATTACTAGCAATGACTATGCTTACAAAGCAGCTGAAAATATTGCAAAGCAGATATAATTTTTTTTATTGGACTCCTTGTACTTTACATTACATTGACCTAATGTTGGAAAATATAAAAGATGTTAGATATTTTCGTATCATTAATGAGATTTAAATCTGATGATGAAGGATTTCACTATTGGTAGAAATTTTTATCGTCCTACTATAACAAAGTTTGCGACTAATTTTTTTATCAATTTTGTTTAAATGAAGAAGAAGTCAAGAAAGATATTTACAAGTGATAAGTATATCACATCACAATATATTAAGTCTAATGCTATAGTTAAGGTTTTCATAATTATATTTGAAGATTATGAATTTTAATCCTAGTGTTAATTTGTAATATGAGTTTGTGAGTTTTTAGTAAGAGTACTTCATCTAGCTGATAGTGATGAGAAGATAAAAATAAAATATTTTTATAATGTCATAGAGAAGGCAAAAGAAGTAATCAAGCCTTATATGAAAAATATATCTTTTTTGTACACACCTTATCTTGTAGTCATCAATAAGAGATGAGAAAGATAATTTTATTCTCTATTGTTTGCAGTTAGGACAATTTTTAATCCTAGTTTTTGCAAATACAGTTAAAGTTAATAGGAGAATGCCATTAATTATTACAACAATTTTTGTCTCATGAGATGATGCAAAATCTCATAAACTCACAAATAGAGGTTTATAAGGATGATTATGGTGATTTTGGGATACTTATTTCTATTCATCAAAGAGAGTAGCTTAATCTAAGTATTTATATTTTTCACCTTTTTTACTTGTTAGAGATTAATCATCATTTTGTTTTGTTTATAATATTACTTTTGTTGTATTACGTTTACCTGATGAGATCAATTTGAAAGTGGTGTTCTAGAGTTATAAAGATTTGCAAATTAAATTTTGAGTCAATATGTTAATGTAATGTGGTGTAAAAAGAATTAGAACATATTTAAATTTGAATGATGATAATGATATGACTCTTCTCAATGTTAAAGATTTTATACCAAATAAGAATTTAGGTCAATATGATTTAAGTAAATATTCAATTAAAAGAAGTTCCAGGTTTTCATTTCTCTTCTTTTAATTTAACCTATATTTGAAGTATATGTTAAACTTTATATATGCAATATAAATATAACTGTAAATATTTTTTGTTCAGATTTGACTTATAGTTGGTTGTTTCCTCGATATGAACTCTTGTTGTAAATGTAATACTTAGAGAGTAATGGATATTTATTATTCTTTGATTTGATATTTTTGACATAATATTATTTATTTTATGATAAAATTATAGCAATTTAAGTACTTTATTGTTCTTAATTTTATATTTGTATGATAATTAAATGATTTTTCATATTAATTGTTATTATTGTTTATGTGTCTAATATGTGAAAAGTGATATTAATAAAATAAATTAATTTTTTATTATTTCAATTTTCTATTATTATAATTTTTGAAAACATGGTTGACGTAAAACTATCATTTATACTTTGCTATATATTAGGGACTATTTTGATTTTTTAAAAAAAATTAAAAACTATTTTATAAATTTAAAAGACCATCATAATAATACCTAATATTGACCCATGTTGTTACAATATCGTATAAGAACTAAATTCAATACTAATAAAAGTACAGTATTCGTAACATTAACCTTAAGCCAAACCTTATAATAGTCCATTAAAAATTATGAGAGAAGAATGCATGCAACTAAGAATGGATGATTGGTAAAGCGTGTCTCCTTATCAAGAAGAATGCATGCAACTAAGAATGGATGATTGGTAAAGCATATCTCCTTATCAAGAACAAGTCTGGCATTGGGGCTCTAACTACAGGCGATATTGAAGACCCATCAATGGAGATATTGGGTTTAATTTTGATTTTGAGGTTCTGGATCAAAATTTTGCCTTCGAATACATTGAGTAATACCAACTTGGTCGATAACGCTCATGTTCCGTCAGCGTTTCATAGACCATCTTTGAGTTCCCTCTTCTTAGCATCATGTAAGAATCAGTTCAACCATGACCCAACAAAATCCTAATCTTGGAATTTCTTGTTTCTAGCAATTTGTTACCAATTGTGTTCCAATAGCCATAACAAAAAATTGAAACTATCGACGAAAAGTCTAATCAACCAAAGCCAACATCAGTTCGGTTAAAATCTGACAATATTCATATGCACGAGATGCAATAACACCATCAGTTATTTCCTCAACGAAAAAGATATGATCGGGGACCTAACTCTCCGGGAGTCCCACAGGTGCCATCTTTTAACTT
The DNA here is from genome assembly GCA_027568895.1 of Erythroxylum shatona. Taxonomy (NCBI): domain Eukaryota; kingdom Viridiplantae; phylum Streptophyta; class Magnoliopsida; order Malpighiales; family Erythroxylaceae; genus Erythroxylum; species Erythroxylum shatona. The sequence goes on from JAOSBK010000004.1 coordinate 4,869,065, forward strand.
GAAGCTCTTTAAGTTACATATTTTTACAACGCTATTAATCCCTGAAGTATAGATTAAATTTAGTGCAAATTTGGCAGTCTGGATCGTATCTTTAAACCATAAATAAAATGATCTAAGCATCATTGAACTGTTCATCAAGAGCCAGTGCACAACATTCACAACTTACTTTCACAGACCTATTAACAACATTCCTTTTCTCCAACTATTTTCAATTATTTTTCCTTTCCAAAATCCTTGGGGTTGCAGGCGGGAGACAAGAAAGGGAGGGGCGATGACTTTGTTCTTCTGCCTCAATATAACAATTAACAAATATCACAGAACTACAATACCATCTCTATGCCTCTGAACTAATAGGGCCGATAGGGTCGGTACCTTTTGCTGCGATTACAACCGTCATCACTGCTGCTTCCAGCTCTACCCGCCCCACTTGAACCATTGCTCCGGTCAACTCTTCTAGGACAAGGCTCTGGCATCTGTACACCAGGCTGCTGGCTGCAAAATTTACAAACCGTAAAATGGCAGGAGATGAGAGACATTTACCGGTTATAACTCCAATAAGGTATAATTAATAGGTAAGACTTACAGGACATAACCTATCTGGCCATCTGGAAGTACCATTGGCACCATGGCCATAGCTCCTGGCATTGGACCCCTCCCATATATTACTGGCTGCTCATGATGATGGCCGCAAGTTAATTGTGCCAACAAAGGAACTCTGATTAGATTATCAAAAGTTCTATGGTAGTTCATTTAAATACCTGCTGAAAACTGGTAGGAACACCATATCCACTACCTAAAGAACCATACGGGTTCCTAGAAAAACCACCATATGATGGGAAAGGAACATTGCTTGGATGAACCCCGTGTTTAGAAGAAAAAGCACCATCTGGTTTTTTATCAGCCTGGGGCTTGGCTAAGACGACTTCCAAAGCTTGGCCTATGATTGCAGTTCATTTATAGAGACAAACAGAACTTCAGATCCAGGTGAAGCAGAAGTACCCGTGCAAAAAGAAAAAGGCAGAAAAATGGGTTTTCAGTCTTTCACCACAAAGATTATGTTTTCCACGCCATCAAAAACAAGAAAACTATTACTATATACATGGCAGATGGCACAATATGTTGTCAAATTACCTATTACAGATTTCCACCATGCTAATAAGCACATCTACATTTTTTCATAGGATTGAAATTTAATAGTTCAAGAACATTTTTCTAATGGGATTTTCTGATGACAAAATCAACATAGAGGCCCAATTTTTTGCTAAAGACCAATAGACATATGCTCCATTAACGTGATGCAAAAGAAGCTTCAATGGAATAAATTCTAGATCCTTATGCATTCACGCTATGGATGTAACAAATTACCATCAATTTCATATTTCTCTGTATCTTTAACCGCTTTCAATGCACTCGACCTCTCAGCAAAATGAATGAAACCGAAATCTCGTTTTCCTGTTTTTCCAGGTGGCATAACAACTTTTCTTACTTCTCCATGGCGCTGGAATAGTTCTTTCAATTTCTCCAATGAAGTGTTCTCCGGTATGTTTTTCACATACAGAGCCTTGACCTAATCAACAAAAATGTGTACAGTAAGACAACTAAATTGAGTCAAGTTATTGTTTTCAAAAAACTTGTATCTCCTTTATTAAGAGTTAAGTGAGCATTATTTATGAGACTAATGACATAAAGGTCGAAGAAGAACATGAAATTGGGACACATTATTGAACCTGAAATGTGACTCTAAAGCAGCTAAATTTTTGAATGAAGCCACGACCTATTGGCACAAACTTGCCAGCAACCAAAGAACTGGCTTAAACCATCATGTTATCATGCAAGATTAATGCAAACAATCACGTATGGTGTTAAAATGTTAAATGCCATAGCCCCAGTTTCTTCGGATATCATTCAATACATACATGGGCAGCAGCAGAAGAATGGTCAGGAGTGCCCTTGGGATCAGCCCAGCTGACAGTTGGGGTATTTCCATCCAGCTTAAAATTTTCAGCTAACATCTTCTGTCGGGAATAATCAGCACAGGCATTATTGTAATAATAGATAAAACCAAAACCACGATTACGGCTTGGGTTCTGAGGATCCTGTAATAGACAGAATAATCAGCATTAGAAATCTGATTATTAGAAATTTACAACAATTACACACTCATAAAGTAAAACAAAATCTACATTCAATTCAAGGCTCCACCTTTATGAGCTCAATAATATCCACTCCAGGACCAATCCCCTCAATTACTTTTCTGAACTCATCTTCTATCCAGCTCTTCGGCACATTACCAACAAACAATCTGTTTTTAGTTTCTGATAGAGAGCACCTTAAGGTTTTTCCCTACAACAAGGAAAATTTTCTCAAACTAAGATAAAGATGATTAGACTGAACTAATTACAACACAATGGCCTTCTTACCTTGAATTCTTTGCTATGGATCTCTTCAATAGCTGTTTGAGCAGCTTCCTTAGACCTGAATGATGCAAAAGCAAAACCTTTGCTTTCACCAGTTTCCTTATCCTTCACAATCCTTATCTGCAGGAGAAAAGTTGAAATTCAATAAATGGTAGAAAAGTACAGATCCTGCATGCCAAATTCAAGACATATATCACCTCAAAAATTTCGCCTATGGGCTCACAGAGGTCCCTCAGATCATCTTCTGATGTACTCTTAGGAAGTCCACCAATGAAGACCTCTGAGCCATGGGGAGGAAGAGAAAGAAGTTGAACATGCTTCTCCTTTTCTTCTTCACTGATAGAAGCAAAGGGCTTTTCTTCATTTTGCAGATGATCACGTTCAACATTGCTTTTATCCATCTCCAGCAATTCATCTTTCTGATCATCTCGAGTCTTTGAATCATCATAATCCCCTTCATCATTTTCTTCACCAGTTGTATCTCCCGTATCATCATCTCCATCTTCATCTAGTTGATCTTCAACATCTTCATCAATCTCTTCCATATAACTTTGATCCTCAAGATCCACCCGTTCCTCAAGTTCTGTGCCTTCTCTCATGATTTTTCGGGCACAAAATCCTCTAATCCAATAGCTGCAGTTAAATGGCCCCTAAAGTAACTGTAAGCTTAATGAATTAATCAAGGAAAATTTATGAACCTCAAGGAATGTGCACAATGCACGAAGTTGGCCGAGGTGGGTAGAACTAAGAAATTTAAGCTTGAGATGATCCGAACACTTGAGGACAAAATCTCCATCTTCCCAAACAAGGTAAACAAGCAAAGCACCAGATATGCAAGCATTATTGCGTACTTATCATGGTACTTGAAAGAAGATAAAGAGACGTAGCTTGTGAGATCTATGCATCTCAATTTCAAGGGGTCGAGAGGAGCACAAAGATGGCAAAATCGAAACTTTTGCATTGTACTGGTAGTGAGCATCTCTGAATTATGATACTACTAAGTGAACTTTCTTCTTTTGTATCCCTAACTCAAAATGAACGATCTTGGTGCCACGTACAAGGGAAATTGGGTACTATCCTTACATGAGAATATCTCATGTCTACCAGAAATAACAACTGGAAAACAAAATGCACATAGTTGGTGACCCCAGAAAACCCACCACCGTTCAAATTTTAACGGTTTACTTACAGAATTCTGCAATCCTGCAACCACGAGTTTAAAGGTGGAAACAACGGCAGCAAATTGGGGGTGGAAATCAATTATAAATCCTACAAGAGGGAATGAGGTTGACGAATCTATCCGCTAAGAACCAGGTCAACGACTCAGCAACAACAACCATAATGACAAAATTTAAAAAGTCAGATCCAGAAGATCACAAACTAATGAGCTCGAAAGTGAAATGGAAGTGAGGAAGAGAGTAAAAGGTACAAATTTTATGTCACAGAAAGTAGTAGTAGGAAGACTAATGGGAGAAATTAGCAGATAAGTACAAAGGAGTTAAAAGATTGAGCGAAATTTAGCGTACCGGTGAAGTGAGTGTTTTAAAGGGAATTTGTGGGCTGAGATTTGCTTTCTTTGTGGTTTTTCTGTTCTCTGGTTCTGTCATCCGACAACCCCCAACAGTCAACACATTGAGCTCCATCGCGGAACTATCCTAAATATGAGACGCTAGTGTTACGTTACGGCGGAGTCTATACTTTGTAAAATGAATCCGGGTCTTGTTGATTGTTGTTAACGCTCTAATAAAATTATGTATAATACAATAAGAAATAATGATAAATTTTTGCTTCATGTAATAATTGGACGTGCTCAAAAGTACAGGGAATAAAACGTTAAATCATCATTTAATAACATTTTTCAATAAAATACGTATAGTTAAACAATTTTTATAGACTTTGAAGTCTTCCTCTTCCTTTATAATCATGCAAATCATAGATTTTACCTTAGTAGAATGAAAAAGTTGAGGCATATTAATAAGAACTAAGTTAACAAAATAGAAATTACCTAAACATATAAAGAACATAATATTAATGAAACCCTTGTAAAAATAATGACTATTACCATATTTATCTAAAATAATATAATATCTTATGGATGTATAAGAAATTGGTTCCATGGATTTATTATTGTTTATACAAGCATTATAAAGTCAATTACAATACCTTCTCATTCCACTATTATATATATGAAACATGTGTTAAATGATTAACAATACATAACATTTTAGATTGGTCAATTATTTTACCTATATACGTATATTTTTATTGGTTGAAATATGCAGATCAATATGTGCACCACCTGTTGCTCTTATACAATCTTACAAAATAAAATTATATTATTAACATTTGTAATTAACTATAAAGAAATAATAAAAATATTAATGTATATGAATATACATGAAGATGTTGAAAACATTTTGAATTATGATAAATCTTAGAAGCACTCCAAGTCCTAATATTTCGTCGGTATTAATATTTATTGACGAAATTTAACGGCCAGCAAAGTCATCGTTAATGAGGGCGTAGTTAAATTTAACAACGGAATATCAAATGTTTATCGGTCGATAAAAAGACGTAAATATACCAACGATTAACAGAATCGGTTGGTAAATAAAACGAACAACTTACTGACGGTATACAAATTTCCATCGGTAATGTGTAAACATGTTTTCCGACAGTGTCCTTATTCCGTCAGTAATATGTTAACATGTTTTCCGACGGTTTTCTAAAATCTGTCGGTAATTGATAGTTAGAATTTTTTGAAAAATCCTGACATTAAAATTTGTTTAATGATCTTATAAAAAATGCATAATCTAAACAATTGTGAATTATCTGTGCATATTAATTTAATTTGTGTATATATTAAATTTGTTGAAACAAAAATTAATTGGTAATATAAAGTTCAAAATTTGTTAAGTGATAATAAAAACATTGAAGTTTACATAACATATCTTTGTAATTCAAAGTAAATGACTACAACAATCCTAATGTCCTGGTGATGGAGGGCGCTCAGAGATGCTACCCTTCCCCTTCAGTTGCTCTAGCTCCTGTTTTAGTTAAGCCATTGATGCAATCATATTTTTATATTTTTTTAGTACCTTATATTAGTATCTTGCATGTGTTTTATGACAATCTATGCCCTATTTATCACGTTTTATAATTATTAGAGCTTTAGACACATAAAATATAAAAAAGTCCTTAGTAGGTTGAAATTAACAATGTTTTTCGGTTTGTGACAGATTTGAACTTTGAACCTTTGGGAATTTTTATCTCGAGATTAGTGCATTAGAAAATTCTAAGATTTGGCAGGCATAATCGTGACTCATTGAAGAATGTTTCCACCAAGTTTCAGAATTTTTGAAGCTGTCATTTGAGAGCAGTAAATTTTTGAAAACTGACGTAAAGTTGGAGACATAGAGATTGACCTCTTGTGCTTCAAAAATTCATATATGAAGATCCAACCGTTGGATTTCTACGATCCAAAGCTCAAATTGAAGCTGACTCAATGATCTTTCTGATAATCCATTTTGAACCGTCCAAGATCTATATCTTACTTTTTATGGTTAGTCGAACTTGGTCTAAAAATAAGACAACATAACCAGTCTGAGAATGATCAGAGTTTGGGGCCAATTTTGAATGGTTTGTAGCGACAAACCAGTCCATAAATGGCTTGAAGAGAGACACATCTTGATGTGGAGCAAGCCCAAAAGAAATCCCAGAAGATAAAATATTTCAATGCATTTCCATCTTTATTTTTAAAATTCATCAACAAAATTTATATACCGAAACATGTAGCAATTTTGCAAATCATTCAAAAGCAATAAAAGCAACATATATGAAGTAAATGAAATCATTTTATTTTCTTGATTTGGAAGAAAGAATTTATGGCTCATTACTCAAT
>JAOSBK010000004.1:4895411-4905902 GCA_027568895.1 Erythroxylum shatona
TCATGATTTTGAATACGTCTAACATGATCTTGCATTATCACATCAAATCCAGCAATCATCTCAATCAATCCTAAAAATTACCATTATCATCTTGATAAAGTTTCTCATTGGATCCTTAAAAAGCTAAATTATATTTAGCAAGATATTTCAAATATAAACTATTCTTATCAAAACTTATCTCCAACGGTCTTTTTTCTTTGCAATTTCTTGTTGCAAATCTTTATCAACTGTTTGATTTTGCTCAATCTTACTCATAATTCATTCTAGGTTCTCATATTAGTCATATGCTCAATGCAATTCTCATGTTCTTTGAGACTCTCACTAAGATGTTTCCAATCTCTAAATCCGTCATTTGTTAATCCACTTTATTTGTTAGTAGATTTGAACAACTTACAAAAAAAAATATATACTTTATATATATGTTTAGAATAAACCAATCATTTTCTATCACTAATTTTTCCATTACTCAAATTTCTATAATAATAAAAATATGAAAAATGATGAGACGTATTGTCTAAAGGAAACATAAGATTTAAATCTCTTACAGGCCCTTTTTCAAAATATCCCTTGCTTTATTATCAAAATTATCCCAATTTCTAAGATCATAAATGTCCAATATAGGGCTTACTTGCTCATCTGTCTTCAAATTTTCTGAAGTGGATGCATTTGGTAAATGATCATCCTCAGTCAAATTTCTAATATCCTCATGAATATGAATCTCATTACTTAAGTTTTCTTTATGTTGTTCAAAACTACCTTCACCTAATTCCTTAGGACTCTCACTAGAGGAGCCTACTCTTTCAATAAATTTTTTAATCGCTCTTTTTTGGGATTATAACAACTGTGCTACTTGTTTTTTTTTTTTTCCTTTTTTCACTTCCAGACAAATGCTTTTTAGGCAACATAATATAAACCAATTATAACACAGTTGGATTAGAAAAAGAACAAAAGCACCTGTATGGAACTAGAAGAAGTATACAGGTACAACCAAAGTCCAACAGCTTCACAATATATCACAAAAATATATAAATGGTATTATATCTGTGATAGAGGAAAAAATAAATAGCAAAATTTAATATTTAATATTAAAAATAAAAAACAAAGAACAAAAATACATTAAAAAATTAGAAACTTTACCTTTAAATTATACTCAGAAATTATACTTAGAACTCAGAAGATAGAATCGTAAAATTTTTTGCTGCTAATTTTTGAGTTGGAGTACTTTAAATACATATATTGATGAAAATAAAGAAATTGGAAGGTAAAAGTACACTTAAATATTTCAAGACTATTTATAAGCATAAGGATCACAAAATTACCTTTACTTCAAAAAAAATGTTATAACGTTAAAGTCATTTAAAGCACTTTAACGTTATAAGCAGAGTCAAAACTTAAAACATTAGTGTTTTAAAGCAGAGTAATGTTATAACGTTAAGCTTGTTTGGTAACAACAACTTAGAGAGGGGGCTGTTGAAGTGGGGCCTCCTCTCATAGTGGGCCCTAGGCAGGTGCCCTGTTAGCCCTTGCCTAAGGCCGACACTGTCTCAAAGTATGGAGCAACCACTAGTTTGCCCTTAACTTCTTTTGGAGGGCTATAATGGAGTGTGAGGCCTGAAGGCTCCCTGATCACCTACATCCAACTTTTGTTCCAAGGTTGCTATTTGATGGTGTTTGAGGGGTGATGGTTATAGGTGGTTGGACTATTTGTGAAGGTTAGGAGAGGGAAGGTGGCCGCAGATTTGGAGTAAGGGAGGGTAAAGGTGGAAAGGTTTTAGATACAATAGTCTTCATTGATAATAAAAGGGAGGGGAAAAACAACTTTTAAGCATGGGGTTAGAGAAATAACAACCTTTTAGTAGTAAGGAAACTAAGTATAAAAACTTGAAAAGGAAAGTAATTTAGTGGAAAGTAAAGAATTCACAAATTGTCTTTTTGGAAAGAGAACATAGGGGAGGAGAATAATAGTCTAAAAACCTAGAAATTGGAAGAGGAGTCGAAAACAAAGATAGACTCTAGAGAAAAAGGAGGGATAAAGCACAAGATGAAGGGGGAGGTTATAGAAGGTAACGTGGAAAGCTAATAAGTGGTTGGAACAATGTTGGGATGAAGAGGGCATATTGTACAGAGAAGGCAATGTATCGTGTTATAGAGAGCAAGTATACAGCAGATATGTCAAAATGATTCTAACAGTTTTTAAGTGTGGATAAAGTTTATATTTTGATTTTTCTTTGATAACTCATTTTGTTTTTTGACAATTTTGTCTATTTTATCTTTCCAACTCATGTTTTTCCATTTGTTATGTTCTTCTCATTCGAATTTCTTAATATTTATGGTCTAAAATGTGAACATATAAAAGTAATAAATATAAAATCGAATCAAATGGGATGGCTTAACCGAATTTATTAGGAACTAGTCAGTTAGATAATTTTGTTAAATATAAAATTTTTAAATTTCAAACTTGATCAGTTAAAATGCAAATTGATTGATTTTATTAAAATTTAAAATCGTTCAGACTGAATGAGGGAGTTATGATTCTTCTTCTTCTTCAACATTTTCTTTTTCATCATCTTCTTCCTTATAAGATTTATTCAGACTCCTTCAAAGCTTAGGTTATTTTTCTATTTCTTTCTTCTCTTCATAATTAAGGTTACACAAAAAACATTGTTTTTGCTAATTACTACAACTGGTTTTCAAAACCAAACCTAAAGAATTTTTAACTATCTCTTTTTCATTTTTATTTATGCTGTTGTTCTTTTGTTCTCCGTTAATGAATCTAGGTTTCTTAGTTTATTTTTTGACCTATGTGCTCCCTCTTTTTCTATTTCTTCATTCCTAGCTTATATTTTTGTTTTATGTCTGTTTTAGATCCCTTATCCAACCTAAGACACCATAAAGAATCCCTTGATGACGTCATTTATAACTAAGTAATACACCTTAATTGTGAATTCCAGGGAGCTGCAGACAAAATGGATCTTTCTATTCTATATACTACTAACCATACTTTCAAAAGACTCAATCTATGGGAGGATATCAAAGCCCTTCATTTTGCAATCAATGGTTCTTAAGCTGTGGCAGGAGATTATAAGTGTCTTATCTCCGGTGGAAGTAGAAGGCAATAGAATTAAAGTAAAAGGAGTAAATAGAGAACTAACAGAAATTATCCAAATAACCAATCTGGAGGATTTGAGAAATGTAGTTATCTTTATACTTGAAGCAACAAGCAGTAATGGGATTATTTCATAAGGAAAATTTGGATAAAGTTATGGTGAATCAGCAATGGTTAGTCAAATATCGTACTTCTTTTGCACTATTTAGAGAACCTATTTGCTCTGATCACTCCTAAATGGAAATTTAAGTGTTGACTAGCACTAGGATTGTTTGAGCCCCTTTTAAATTTTTTAATGGTCTTATAGAAAAATAAATATCAGAGTTATTTTTGCCCTTTTTGTCTTTTGAAAAACATTGTTTATCACTTTAAAAGGGTCCAGGTCATAAAATTCATTTTCAATTGTTGAAATGTTTTGAAAATGTTCCTTTTTAAATAAGTTTCTTTAAAAGATTTTTGTTTCAAAATTTTCAAATCTTTTGAAGAGCTTGTTGATGAAATTTCTTTGGGTTTTGGTTTATGTAAAATTACTTTTTGGTTGTACTTTTAACAATCATTTTTTAATTTTCTTTTTTTAGGCACTCATTAAGTGAATCTCTTAGTTTTTTTAGGCACTCGTCAAGTGAGCCTATCAGAACTATAATCAACTTTCGGGTTATTGAAAAATACTTTAACCGCTCAGAAATATCCATCATATTGGATAAAGTCTTACCTTGGATTTTTGGTAGAAAAGGAACTATTTTCTTCCTCTATTGTCTCTTTTCAAGTTTTTATTGGTCATATAGTTATAGGCTTTGAAGGGGTAGGCTTTGAAGAAGATAGACTCGCGTGGCTAGAAGATGGGCTCACTTGGATCTTTGGGTTTTTAGTAAAGGCTTTGGAAGGGATTTTTGCTCTTGGAATCATGTTCCATATTGCACAAATTCTTTGGTTAGTAAACTAGGGATAGAGTTCGCTTCACCTTTAATAAATTATATGTCAAAATTAATGATACTCACAATTGCTATCATCTGCCAAAAATCTATATTGAAGCAATATTTTGAACATATTTTAATAAAAATTCTTTTGGAGATTTAAATCAATACAAACTAAAAAATTTTGATTCAATAAATCACCTTGAAAAAGCGATGACAAGTTTTCTTGTTTTATTGTTGAATAATTACTTTAAGTAGGTTCCAATGTGTACATGTGTGCTCGACTTTTTTTCTTTGCCATTCGCCTTTTGCTTTAAGATACCTCCATATCCTAGATCTGAAGCATATGTTTATACAATTTTAAAGGCAATTGGGAAGTGCAAAATGGGGATATCTTTGACCATTTATTTAATTTGGTTGACTAAGTTCATGTGTTTTTTCTGGCCAAGGTTTTGGGCTTTTTCTCAACCTATCATGAAGAGGTTTGCAAAGTCTATTTAGGTTAGGATAAAAATCCATAACATAATTGAGGCTTCCTCTTAACCTTTACAACTATTTTTTAAATCAGGAATCTCATTAAGGAATTTGTTTCTGAATTTTAAGGTTCTCTTGATAAGTGTGATGGATGGATATAGTATACTAAAAACCTAACCTTGATATGGAAAAGGCTAAGTTTGGTTTTTGACACTACTAATCCATTTTTTATAATTATGTGAATGAGTGTCTTAATGTGTTTAAAATGTTGTTTTAAAGATGAAGAAAAAATAAGGACATCATCAATGTAAACAATGCAGAATTCATAATAAAGGGCAAATCCTTTGTTCATAATTCTCTGGAATTCAGAAGGGGCATTTTCTAATATGAAAGGCAACACATTCTACTCATAATGACCAAATGTGACAGTTAAAGCGATTTTGTACCTATCTTTGGGATCTACTTACACCTGCCAAAATTAAGATTTCATGTCAAATTTTGAAAAGATTTGTGGGTTGAATAATCTTTAAAGCAAATCATTTGTGTTTAGAATATGACACCTAATCCATTTCAAGGCTTTATTGAGAGGTTTGTAGTTGATAACTAACATAAGTACTCTCTTTTTTTCAAAATTTTGTCCATATATAATTCTACATAACTCCAAGCAGATCTAGACATAGAGATTAACTTTTTCTCTAATAAGTCATTGATCTCTTTTTATAAAATTGTTCTAGCTCCTTGTTCACCTAGATAGGGCAGATTTTCATTGGGATTTGTTTTTCATCAAAATCCTTTTCATAAGGCAAATCCATAATGTGTTGTTTTCTATTTCAAAATGCACATGACAAATTAGAATAGATTTCACTTTTCATAACTTTATTATTTTTGTTTCATCACATTGTAATCGATTTTCTATCCTTTATGTTGCAACATCATTCTTCAAACACATCTCTTTTTTTTTTGCACAAATGATGTTGTTCAATTGGTTTTCATAAATGGAAAAAGCTTTCATTAGGTTGATGTTCCTAGTTTTTATTTTTCTATGCAAGAAAAGCACAATTTTTGTTGAGATGCTATCGTGACTTACAATATAAGGGTTAACTAGTTTTATGTAGGGGCTACTAAGATAACCGTATAGTGTATGTCCTCTACGATTACAAAGGAAGTTTTCACAAAAAAAATTAACCTTGGCAAATATAGGCATCTATTTTATGGTTTGGCATAAGCATTGAGTTGTTGATAGATTTAAGTCTTTCTTGGATTTTTTGCAACAATTTTCTAGGGATTACTCCTTGCTTAATGTAGTTTAAATTAGCTTATGTGTCAAATAATTAAAGTCTTTGCTCACATTAAAGGTTATTCTAATCAAATATTGTTGGGAGGTAATTTGGTCACAATTGAAAAGAAAATCTTCAGGTAATTTTTTGGGTTTTCATCAATTTCTTCATCTGACTCACTTTCTTATTTTGTTTTTATTCAAGTATTTTCAATTCTTGTTTTATCATTGTGATTTCTTAGTATGGTCTAAAAAGTGTAAGTTCTAAGTTTTTGTTTTTCTTTGCCTCGTCTAAGATGTTGGTCAAATTTTAGGTATTCTAGGATGTTGAAGATGGGCTTTAACTAGGGGTTTCAAATGATTATTGGAGTTTTTGCAAATATTCTTTTTGTAATTGGGGCTTTTGAATGTATTTTATTTCTTTTAAAAGAAAAGTTTGTCTTTTATTAGTCTATTGACTTGTTTTTCTAAATTTGATTGTTTTAACATGTCACTGTTACTTGTTAAACTATTGGTTTCTAATCCTAAGACTTCGTTTTCAAAATTTGCACCAGAATATTGTTTAGAGGACTTACTATTGGAAATCATTAAGGCTTGAATTTTGTCTAATGTTTCTTAATCTAAAGCTAAGTTTTGGATTTTTCTACGATCTTATGGTATCTATTTGTGTGGCCTTTTTTATTGCATCTATAGCACGTTGTGTTTCTAAATTTTGATGTTGAAGGAATGTTGTGGTGTTTATTCGCATATTTCCCATTAATCTTAGGCTTTTTGTAGAGTTTCCAATTTTTTTTATATGGGAATTTATTTCTAGTTTTGCTAAATTGGCCTTTACTATAGTCTCTACAAGATTTTTTGCTAATGCTTTCGGAAATATTAAATTGTTGATAGAAAGTTCCTAATTCTTTTTTGGATTTGAACATTTAGTATTTTGATTATTTATGGAGTTTCATGTTTAGGCAAAGTTTTAGGCATTCTGATTAGGTTAATTAATAAGGTCACCATAGGTTACCCTGTTTAGTCATTATAAGTTCTTCTAATTTTATTTCTCACCTTTTCATGTAGCAGAGGAGTTGTAACATTTAAAATTGGAAAGTTTTTAGCACTTAAGATTTGACAATAATTATGTATTTTTATCTTTCAAGAGTAAAAGCTCTCCTAAAAAGAAAATTATTTTAAAATAATTATTAAAATAAAAATTGTAATATTATTATTTTATTATTTATCATATTTACTTATTCTAATATATTATTTTATCAATGTTTTAATTATTATTTTATTAATCATTTTAAATGATAGTAAATTAAGACTTTTAATGAAAGTTTATTTTATTATATACTAATACTAATACTAATAAATAAGATGATTAATATTTTACAAAAAATTATGTATTTTATTTTATATACTAAAAGAGGTTAATGTCTTTTTGCATTTTTTTTATGTATAGACCTCTTAACAAATCGGAAAAATTGTATGTTCACAAATTTACCTAAGCAAGCAGTTAAAGACCTTATTAGTTATTTATAGTAATCTTATTGAATCTCCTCATCACAGGCTTAATAAATAACTAGCTTATATTAATTAGGACTCATTTTTCTCACTAGACCTTGGTTCATTTAACCAGATCCTTTATTCAACTTCTTTATAATCTTTAATCCATATCAAAATCATTTTTTAACCTTAATTTTATAAAATCCTTAATCACTAATTGTTTATAAATTTTAACATTAAGCCCTTTGGACAAATATTAATTACAACATGTGTAAACATTACAATAAATGACACTTTTAGCGAAACAAGATCGTCATTACATTTGTCACAAAAAATATCGCGAAATCCCTGTAGCAAAAAACTATAGAAGACGATTTTTAGAAATCGTCGCTAATAGTTTTTTGCTACGCTTTAATTTCATAGTTAAAACCTATAGGCAACATTTTATTAAATTGTCACCATTAACCTTTTGCAACGCTTTGTTTTCATAGTTAAAAGTTATTAGCTACATTTTTTTAATCGTAGCCAAATATTTTTAGCTACGTTTTGTAAAATGTAGTCAAATTTTTAATATTCATTAGAATTAAATATTATATCATGCTAATTATAATTATTGGTGTCATTTTTAATTCATAATATTGTATGTATTATATAGATTTTTTGTTGTATAATTTATTATACAAAAATATAATTAAAAATAATTGAAAATTAGAAACATTGTGTAAAATATCATTAAATTTCCGTTTTCACATAGATGACTTCATATCCACCTTGAACTTGGAGGATCATTTTCGTACTTTCAGAAACTTGGTAAGTCTATGCTCTATAATTGCCATGCTTGAAGTTAGACCAGTGATTCAATCACGAAAAGGTTGACAAGACCAGGCACACTATGAGTATCCTCTCCCTGCATAACAAGTTATATGGATGCAGCACTGGCATTAGCTAACATTGGTGAATGATTAAAATGGAAACAGAAACTTCAAACCACATAATATCGAAGCGCAACATTTGGATGCTTAATATGTGCGGCATGAAACATACTTATTATATATCTATATATACATACAGTAGAGAGTGGTTAAGCAAGAGAAAGAAGACTGAAATGAATTACTGTAACAAAATTAATAGGCTGCCACAAAATGAGTCGGAAGTAAGTGTCATCAAAGTGGAAAATGAGCAAAACATGTTAGCTTATATCTGAAAAGATGTAGAACGTCTTCTTTAATATTTATATACAGTACTCAAACGACCTTTTTCCATAGAAATGTTACAAAGGCATAATGCTGCACCTTTGTTGATAACTCTGAAGGTGAAGAACCCCTCCCAAGATTCATTTATTAAAAGAGTCTATCAATAAGATAAAATGTAAAGGTACAAAAAGGTCCCTGAATGAACATACTTGTTGCAGATGGAATACATAAAAAATACAAAGCATGCTAATTTCTGTAATCTATTCCATATATGCGGAAATGAACACAAAGAGAAAGAAAGTACAGATTATGAAACAACCAAACCATTTAAAAATAAAGAACACTAGTTTAAGTAACATCATTACATGCCAAACCAGCAGCTTGGAATCAAAATAATATCAAAAACCATAAAAGCAATATAGGAAGGGAAGCATCTCGAACTTAAACATATGAAGCAAATTGGGATTCTTACCCTTACTCTTTTACTTAAAACGAAGATTCAGCTTTTTTCTTGACCTTCAAACACTTCTATACAAAGAAAAGTGGGAAGAAATCACAAACATTAATCAGTGTCTTTTAAAGCGAGACTAAACAACTATACGTCAAGCTTTATAAAGACGGCATTGTAAGGAAAACGATGCATCTTCAATCCTGTTAAAATGAAGAGGGACTTAATTGCCACTACATTAAAGACCCTTCTCTTTTTAAACCAAAACCCAAATTTATTTGGGAGAGCTTTTGTCAAATAACTCATAGACAATTTGTCACTCCTTTATAAAGCATCAATTCCTACAAAATAGATTTCTTTAACGGACTTTATTTAACATAAAAAGAAAATTAAACTAACCAAAATAACTATTTTCCAATTCCCTATCTTACATTTTAATAATTTAGCTAAGGATTCATTTGACTTTATTAGCTAAGGCATGAACAAAAAATAATTTGTTTATAAATTCATCTCCCATAAGCTTCTTCCTTTAAGAAAATAAGCATGTATCCATCATATCTACAGGGTATCTTTTTCTTCTTGTTATCTTTACACTCTTTTTTGTCAAATAACTCCCAAAAAAGCAAATTGCATAATTAACTAGAACACTTCATCCATAAGATTCATTTAATATCAATCTCTAACAGGACTTTTATCGAACATTTAATAGGTAGTACTCAAACAACCTTCAGATTTGATTTTAAGCTTCAATCAACCCATTCTGAACGGATTACCTATTTCACCGCCTTCATTATTATGAGAACACACATTCAGCATCAAGAAAACCACAAAAGGATGGAATACATACCTCAATTGACGACGACAAAGATGGCAGGCGATGGAAGAAGACGACAACGACGACGGACATAAGGAGAGCACAAAACATAAAGGAAGACGACGGTAGAAGAAAAAGAACGAAGAGCTTTCGTTTAAAATGAAACGAAAACAACTTTCGTTTAATTTTTAAAATGTTCAAACATATTGGCAATGATTTCAGGAAACGTCGCTAAAGGTTCTCTTTTTACAACGAAATTTTCAAATCGTCACCAAGTTTGACATTTGGTTACGAATTTGAAAATCGTCACAAAAAAATTATAGCTAAAAATGTCTTTTGTATAAAATAGTAAAAATATAAATAATTGTCTAATGAATAAATTAAATATATAAAAATTTACATAATACTTGCCCTAAGTCTAGCATAATAATATGATAAGATCATTATTTATCACTAATAATAAAATTTTGTTAACTGATAATAGAAACATCATCACTAAATTTGAAGAATGCTCAGGGAAAAGAGTTAATTTCGACAAATCATTGATTTCATTTAGTGCAAACACGCTGGAAAACGTGCAGGAAACAATTACCAACATCTTGCAGGCGCGAATTACAACAGAACCTGAGAAATACTTGGGACTTCCGTCCCAAGTGGGACGAAATAGAATTGCTACTTTCAGGTACCTAGCTGATCGAATCAGGGAGAGAATTGATGCGTGGAGTATTCGATTCTTATCGAAGGGGGGTAAGGAAATATTTATAAAATCGGTTTT
>JAOSBK010000004.1:4924445-4944199 GCA_027568895.1 Erythroxylum shatona
TGTAATATTTTAAATACTTTGTATTATTCTTAATTTGATGTGTGTATGATGATGATTGTCTTTGTTTATATTAATTGAGGTTATTATTTATATGTAAAATATTTAAAAATTATTGTTATTGACTTATTTCATATTAATTGTCATTATTATTTGCTATTAAGATTTTTGAAAACATGATTGATGTAAACAGTAAACTAGTAAAGTATACAGTACAACTGTACAATTTACTAATATGGACTATTTTGCAATTTTTAAAAATTTCAGGAACTATTTTATAAATTTAAAAAATTATCCGAAACGATATCCGGTACTGACCGGTATCGGTATAGTTCTATTCCAAAATTCAATCCGGTATCAAGCCCAGTACGGTATTCATAACTTTGGAGAAAATGGTAGAAATCAAAGAGATTTGTTTTCTAACTTTTACGTAGCCACTGCACCCCATTGTATAAGAAAAGTAAAGCTATGGATTTGATCCTGACCGTTGAATAGAATCATAGAAGGTTATTAGAGAGAAAGATTGGGTGTTATGCGATCTATGGTTTGTGTGTCTTGACAAAAATTGTGATTAAGGAAGCTGATGAATAATGATTCAACTCGCATCAAACGCAGAAGAAGAGCCTCCACAAGACAATCAGACCTTAGCCATTTGCTCAAAATTTACACCTCTAACAATGACACGTGGTTTATATGGTTATGTGAGGTCAAGCTCATTTTCACATTTGTATTGTCAGGTACTGTAGAATCAAGGGATAGCAAAAGGGCACACCTGATTCGAGCTTGGATTTGAAGCAAAATCTCAATTTTGTGAAAAATAATAATTTCAAACCAGGCCTCTTCGGTCCCAGTCGGACCTGGGCTTGGGCTAGGCCACCTCAAACCCACCCAGCTCATTATTATTCCTAATTTGAAGTTGAACATTGTTTTTCTATCTTTTATATTTTTAATTAATTATTTTGATTTTTTAGTAATAAAATATTTTTAAAGAACTTTTAGTAACTTTAGAAATTTTATTTTTGTGATTAAGGACTGCATCGGGATATTTTATGACTTTTAATTTGAATATAAATGTTAACTCTTTTTTTGTAACAATTTTCTTAAGTACGAGTGATTTAGAAAATTGTGAATAATACTAATTTGAGTATTTTCAAGTGGAAAATAGGAATAAGCCTATTTCCAATAGTTCTCTGGGATTTTATATTTTATTAAATATATTAAGTGATGAAATCATGAAAACAAGTGAAAATTTTTATTTGATATATTTGATAAAAATATATAAGTATAATTGAATTATGAAAGATATAAAAGAAGTGGCTAATTAGAATTGTTTTATAGAAATTAAATAATATATTCCAAAAAGAAATGGCTAAGCCATACAAGAGACAAATGCACTAAACAGGAAGTTTCAATCAGTCCTATATGTTAAATCCTAAATACTCAATTTCAAAACACCTTAGGGTGATGTATTACGTTCGAGATGTAAGGGCAATTGGTACGGAGCTCACTAAAGGACAACATGTTCAAGTAGTGATTAGACCCCTCCCAGTGTTTCCTAGGAGCCGTGTTAAGATGGTTCTCACCTAGAGTAAGAACATGCTCCTTTCAAATTGCTTTATGGGTTTAATAATATGAACCCACTAGACTTGTTTTCGTTACTTGAATGAAGAAAGAAGAGCCTAGTACGTGAAGAAGCATCAATTGTAAAAGAAGAATGTCCTGTGTGAGAAATAAGGCAACAAAGAGAGGGAAGCTGCAAGGTTTCAGCTTCAAGATATTTGACGGGTTCACATGTGCGAGGAGCATGTTCCGGACAAGACTAAGAATAATAGAGATCTCGTGATCCATTCAAATACTTTTAGAGGACCAATGAGGCAATGACAATGCTTAAGATTAATTTGTTGGAACGCTGTGGAGTTTGTGCGGTTTGTAATACACCCCTTCATGTTCCTGATGGTCATGACGATGTGATGGCAAATCCAATTCAAGGTGGGAGATGTGCGTCATGGCATGCTCAATCCCTTCAATGGACCAGGTCAATTTGTAAGGTTTAGACATATGTTTGGCTCCATGTCAATATAGGTACGATCAATATAGAAAATATCGTTTAATTATTGTTAGGATCTTTATATCCTTCTGTTGTCTTTTACCACCAAAACTGATGAATTTGATTTGATTTGCAGAAAAGTAAGAATAGCATAAAATTAAAGAACAGCGAATTTACTTGGTTTAAATGATATCTACATCTAAGAATCTCACACTTGTGGTTCCACTGGTATCAAGAAAAGAGCAAGTTACAAGAGATTAAGTATTTTCTAAAATAATTGCTAGAGGTTTTCGAACTCTCTCTAGTACCCTCAGATAAGTACTCTAGCAACTCTTAAACTTTCACTCTCAAACCTTTTTTATATACAATGAAAATGTGTTCTGCATATGTTATGACTAAATCTATCTTATATAGGAAATCTGTAGCAGTTGCATTCGATACTGTCTTCACTTAAGAGGTAAATGTCACGTGCCCATCATGTGTTCAACTTATGCCCTTCTGCTCTACGTTTTGACTTAGCTTCTTTTGTTACCTTAGTCAGAAAATCTTTCCCTTCTTTTCTTCAATTTTTCAGACACAATCTTCATATACAATCACGAATCCTCAACTTCGTCTTCAAATTGTTGATTCTTTGTTGAGGATTAATGGAGAACTGTGAATATCTTCACATTTATTCCCTGCTTCTCCATTAATCTTCACGGAGTTCATCAATCTTTGGGCATTTTAGTAACCAAAAAACCCTAGCTTCACTCGAATTGTGAAATCAAGAGAAATTGTCTTCGATGGTTGTCGTCTTCAAGGGGCTTGACTTATTTGTAGATAGTCTCTATAGAAAGTGAACTTCTTTAGAGTGACAACCTTCATTCCAAAGTCAGATGGGTTTTATTCACCTGCGATTTTCTCCAGAGTGCATAACCCTTTTGCAATTCTGTCTCTAACAAAGTTGAGTTGCACGTTGATGTGCTTGGATCTCTCATGCAGTACTAGGTCCTTACTGAGGTAAAGTGCACTTTGGCTGTCTGTAAACAATATTGACTTTGTGATGATAATGCTGATTTCTTTCAATATTCTTGATAGCGATGATAGCTCTTTTACTCCTTCAGTAATTGCATAGTATTCTGCCTCTGTAGTTGATAGCGATACTACTGACTGTTGTTGTGCTTTTTAACTGATTGTATTTCCTGATAATGTGAAGAAGTATGCTAAGATTGATTTCCTTGTATCTTTGTTTACTGCATAATCCGCATCCACAAAACTGTACAAGGACATATAGTTCCATTTTGCTAGTTCTGCTTTTGAAAAGCATAATCTATAATTAATAGTTTTAGCTAAGTAGCTAAGAACACTCTTTAGCCCTTACCAATGTTCAAATCCTGAATTGGCCATAAATTTGCTTAGAATACTAATAACATAGGCTAGTTCAGGTCTTGTACACAACATAATGTACATGATACTTCTAACTCCTACATCATATGGATATTGTGCCATAGCTTTCTATTCTTCCTCTATCTTAGGACTCTTACTAGACACCATATGTAGATGAGATCCTATAGGGACAGAACTTGGTTTTACTTATTCCATGTTGAATTGAGCAAGAACCTTTCTAAAGTAATTTCTTTTAATAAGCCATAGATTTCCTTCCCTCCTTTTTCTGACTATCTGCATTCCTAGAAGCTTTTGTACTTCTCCCATATGCTTCATTTCGAAGTGTTTACACAGATCAGTCTTTACCTCTTCAATTATGCTTAGATATCTTCCAGTAATGATTAAGTCATCCACATAGACCAACATATAAACTACTTTTGTCTCTCCTAGATCCTTAAAGTATAGGCAGTAGTCATATGAGCTTCTAGTAAACTCCATACTAGTAGCACCTCATAGAACTTCTTATTCCATTGCCTAGGTGCTTGTTTGAGTCCATATAGGGATTTCTATAACAGACAGACATGATCTAGCTTTTCCTTATTCTGAAAACCGACTGGTTTCATCATGTAAATGGTTTCCTCCATATTTCCATATAGGAAGTTTTTTTTGACATCCATTTGATGGATTTCCCAGTCATAGATTGTAGCTAGTACTAGGATGAGTCTAATGGTTTTAAACTTTACTGCTGGTGAGAAAATCTCCTTGTAGTCAACTCCCTCCTTCTATCTATATCCCTTTGCTACAAGCCTAGCCTTGTATATCTTAGGTTTTGCTTTTGTAACTCTTTCCTTCAACTTGAATAGCCATCTATTTTCTATTAACTTTGCCTTAGGTGTTTTAGGCACTAGTGTCTAGGTCATATTCTTCATAAGAGAAGAATATTCCTTCTCACAAGCCAACTTCCACTGTTTAGCATCCTTTCTGCTTATGGCTTCTTCATAGGTTTCAGGTGCCTTACAATCTATGGATTCTGCAACTAGATAGGCAAATTCAACTAAGTTTGAGTATGTGCATCTCCTATTAGGAATTATTTGTCTCAGTTGCCTATCTCTAATGAGCTGATAGTCTTGTAGGGCTTCATGAGAGTTATCAGCAGCTGTGTATGAGATTCTTTCCTCACTTTCACCTACTGTTTCTGCAGTCCTTTGTTCATGATGAATAGCGCCTTGTATAGTTTGCTCATCATGATATTGTGTGCTTCCTTCTTTTGTTTCTACTTCTGGTGGCACATAAAAGGGGACTGAATTACTTGGTGATCCAAGTTGCTTCTGAACTTCCTTTTGTAGGTTAGAGTTTGGAGAGTTCATGCTCAACAAAGGAAACTCATTTTCCTTAAAGATCACATCTCTGATAATAATATTTTTGAAACCTCCCTGTTGAAGCAGTAGGATCTGGTAACCTTTGACTCCGTCTGGGTAGCCTAGAAATACTCCCTTCTTTGCTCTAGGTTCCAACTTACCTTCCTTTTGATGTGTATATGTAGTACATTTGCAGGTTCTTAGGTAAGTCAAATTAGGTTTCTTCCCATTCCATATTTCTTGTGGAGTTAGGTACTCATTAGTAGAGGTAGGTAACCTATTCACTAGGTAGGCTATAGTCTTAATTGCTTCTCCTTATAGAGATTGTGAACAACCTAATGATAATAGCATACACCTGGTCTTTTCTGGGAGTGTTCTGTTGAGCCTCTCACCTACACCATTCTGCTAAGGTGTTGCGCTAATTCTCTTATGCATCATAATGCCTTTCTTACTGCAGTAGTCTTTAAATTCCTTATTGCAGTATTCTAGTCCATTATCTATCCTTAGGCATCTCAACTTCTTTCTAGACTGATTTTCCATTAGTGTATGCCACATGATGAAGATTTCTAATGCTTCATCTTTCCTCTCCATAGGAGAGACCCAGCATTTCTTAGAACTATCATCTATAATAGACATGAAAAAATGGTTCCCTCCTGCAGTGGACACTTGAGCTAGCCCCCAGAGATCACTGTGAGCATATTCCATAATCTCTTTAGCCCTCTGCTCCCTTTTGGAAACTAGTTCTGTGATGCTTTCCTAACACACATGATTCACATAATTCCATCTTCTTTAGCTCTTTTTCTGGAATCACTCCCTGTTTTGAAAGATGCAACAGACTCTTGTTCCTTGCATGACCCAACCTTGAGTGCCATTGTTTAGTTGAATTAGGCTCTTTATTTTTTGTAACTAGGTTCACTTCAGCAGTGCCTATTACATAATATAGCCCACCTCTTTCAACTCCTCTTATGATCACTCTAATATTCTTTAGGATTTCTCTAAGTCCATCCTTCGATCTTATCTAAAAGCCTTGTTTGTCAAACATACTTTTAGAAATAAGATTCCTCCTTACTCTAGGCACAAATCTGACATTGATTAGGGTTCTCCTCTTCCCATCAAACATGTTGATAGAGACATTCCTAATCCCTTCGACCTTTTGCTGCCCAGAATCTGCCATTTTTACTTTGGCAGTGACTAGTTCAATTGTTGTTAACCAATCTCTATGAGGAGTGACATGCATAGTGCATCTAAAGTCGAAGATCGATTCTCTGCTAAGATCTTCACTCTCTTTAGTGACAGCTAATATCTCATCACCACTGGAGTCTTCTGGTTTCTCTACATTCCCAGCATTTCCACTCTGTGTAGCCTTATAGCGTTTCTTCTTTCTGCAATCTCTGGGAAAATGTCCCTTCCTATCACAGTAGAAACACTTCTTGCCTTTAGCCTTTTTCTTCTTTTCTTCACCTTCTTTAGTGTGATTATACTTGCCATTCCCTTTCTACCAATTTCCTTTCTTGCTATTCTTTTTTTGTGACTTCTTGTCTTTATTATTTCCGATGAACATCATCTCTGGTTCCTTCTTGAAGGGATTAATGTCCACTATTTCTTCCATTAGTGAGTCTAGCACCCTCTTAATAGTGAGAGATTCTCCATTTGTATGCTTGATCACTTTCTTGAAAGCATTGAACTCAGATGGTAAAGCTTTTAGAATGACTATGGCTTGATGTTCTTCTAAGATCCTTTCACCTGTAGCTTCTAAATCTTGCACCAACTTAAAGAAGTAATCCAGATTATCATCAAGAGAAATAGTAGTGTTCAATTTCTTCTAAGCTCTGGACCTCTAAACATGTATGATTTTCACCCAGGTAATCAAATAGACTATTGACATCCATTTTATTGCGATAGCTGAGATCATTAATCATGAGCTCAAGTTCATGAATGTCATTTTCACAAGTGGGTTCATCTAAATTCCTTGAGACTTCATCCCCTGAACGCATTTTGTAGTGTTTAAAACAATTTGCTATTGTCTCTTGCTGAACGTTAACTGTCCAAGCTGAGACTGCAAGATTGATAGCATCCAAAACATTAATCTTACCTGGATCAGATTGTCCCAAATCATAGCCTTCCAAAATCCTACAGTAAAATCTCCTACGATAGTGCATCTTAAAAGCTCTTATTATTCCAACATCACAAGGTTGAATTTTTTATGTCATGTTGGGTGGCAAGAAGAACAACTCAACATTATGTAACCCTTCAATACATCTTGGATGTGCTGGAAAATTATCTACCATAAACAAAATTCTTCTACCATGCATTTTTTTAATCAAACCAACGGATATATTCATCAAAGAGCACACTTGTCATCCAAGCTCTTTTTTTGGCACGGTAGTGACAATTCAAGTTATTCATGTTGACATTCTTGAAGCAACGTGGCTTTGCATATTTTCCAATAATCCATAAAATGATTTTTTCATAGCCATCCTCATTGCAACAAATAACAACTGTTAGCCTTTCTTTGTCTTGGTTTCTTCCTTCAAGTTGCTTCATAGCAAGAGAATGATCAGCTTGTAACTTGTAAAACAAACCAGTTTCATCCATATTAAAAACATCTTTCATAGGAAACTTATCTTTTTTTTTCCTTATAGACTCCAATTGCTTCTCCATGTCTTGTATATCAACCAAACCACTCTCTCTAAAACAACAAAATGACTTGATACCATGTTGTAGCTTAAATTTCTCAAGCCAACCTTGAGAAAATTTATGCTCAGAGTCTTGTTGAGGGTATAGAAGTTTCATTGTATCTCTTGCCTTCTCCAAAATTAGCTCTCCGATCATATTCACACTATCTTGGTACTAGAGAAACCACTCATTAACAACCTTCTCCATATCTGGAAATTTTGTTGGTTTGTGCCGCTTGATATCCCTTCCTTTTTCTAGATTGGCCGAAAAATACTCATTCGATCATTTGAGTGTGTTTGAGATTGTACTTTGACTAACTTTCAAATGAAACTTTTCTTCAAGCCACAATCGTAAACCTTTTTGAGTGCATGTCGAATGATCTCTCTTGTACTCACATAATTCTTTGCGTATTTGATCTGTCATTGTTGATTTCGTAATGCCTTTTAGATGAGGAGCCATTGTCGAGTGTGATTTCAAGAAATTTTCTATCTTGCTTATAAAGTATTTTCTATCTCCATCCGACGTACATATGTATATTGAATGTTTTTTATAAAAATACAATCAATAATACTTAATTATTAAGAAACAATGTACATTATTTATTAGTTTTCATTAATATTATGTACAATGAATCTATGTTTTAGATTCATTCAATTAATATGAAACATGAATTTTTCTAAGATACAATACTTTTTGATGTAATCAAAATTTAATTCAATCAATTACAAAAATCTCTTTAAATTAATAAATATTAATTTATCGGTTAATTGATATCTCTATAAAATAATAAATATCATGATCTCAACAATATTAATTTATAGAGATTTTATTGTAGTTTTTAAAATCTCGCACATCAACCTTTTTATTACAATAGAGTACGATTTTGGAAAATCGTAACCAAAGAGTGTCTTTTAGCTATGATTTTCAAATTGTAGCAAAAAAAAAACCAAAAGGTTACTTTGTTGTAGTAATAGTATAATTGTGAGCAATAGACAATTTATGCTAGGATTTTAATATATTTTTATATTGAAAAATGATGATAAATTTTAGTTAATAGATTAAGATTTAAAATAATATCAAAAGTTTAAATAGGAGAGATTGGAACAACTCACATAAGATTAGGTGTCAAATTTCAAATATAGAAGAAAATAAGAGATAAAAAGTGGAAAAAAATTATTAACCAAACTCTTAAGTAATTAGTTTTTATTTTATAAATTTTAAAATTGTTTTCGGGTTAATTTAAACCTAAGACATTACATAATTTTAAAAATTAAGAAGCCTACTAATGATAAAAAAATTTACACTCAATGAGTCGTTGCTCTACTATAGGTTAAAATGATTTTCAATTAAATAATATTTTTAATGTTGGGATCAGCTCTGCAGGTATTACATAATTTCAAGGAACAGAAAATTGATTGATGGCTTAATCGCTTAATATGGTCCATAATTTCATAAGGGAATCGATGATCTCTCACATATCACTTGGAGAAGGTAGGGTAAAGGTGTCTCCGGCCTCGTTCAGGTAAACCTCATGTTTTCTAGCTGGCTGGACTCTAGCGGAAAGAGTATATGTATCGGACACAAAAATCATGACCACTGTATACAAGTCCTGTAAAGAATTTCAGGAAAGCGATGTTTTAATGAATCCGAGTCACGTCAAATATTCTTTTGATAAATGATCCTTTCGCCTTGTTTTTCAAAAAGAGATGGGAGTTTCCATAGCGAATAGCAGCATGTAGGTGCTACAATTTCATCCTTACGTAACACCTTGCCCAGTTATACCCTACCCAACCTAACTTGATATATTAACCCACTAACTTAGAGATATTACTGTAAGTTTAGTTGGTCGAATTATCGTAATCAACATCTTCAGGAAAGTGAAAGCAAGGACTGATTGATCGATTCAGAAGCGCTCTCCAAAGTCCTCACTAACAACCATTAGAAACATGGAGATCATAATGACATGAGCTTGTTGACCATCTCGGCCAGTTGATGAATGCATAACTTGTCGATGAACTCAATCGGTGGTTCCACACAACATTGGCTGGTGGGTCTTGACGTAACTGGTGAGTGGTGATCATGATTCATGCTTTCCCTGGCTTGGAATTTTGGGTCATGAATGATTGCCTCTCTTAACCAAACTGTTCGATCCATTCTTAGTAGAAACATTGCTTACTTTTAATCACTCTAACCTTACATTGGAATAAATTTCAAACAAGGGATTGACTTTCTTGAAAGTAGGCATATCCCAACTGAAGGAAAAACGAGAGTTTTCAAATTAGTTCTTTTCAAAAGGTGTGTGCATCGCTGATTATATTATATATAAATAGGTTTACTGAAACAACACCAACGTATATCGATACTACTCTTACCTTCATAAGTCTCTGTCACTTTCTTGGTAAAAAATGAATTGCAATTGTAAAGATAGAAGAATCCAGAAGACTAAATTTATAAAACATTGAAATGTCTGATAGAATATTTAAACATTATCAATCGGTGTCTAAACGGCCCCATTCAACTTGTCATATATAGATATTCCACTCTTGTTAGGCCAAAGGTCAATTATTCTGCTGACAATGAACTGCTTTTCTTCCTACATGACATTTAGTAAGGGTGTTAAATCTTTATTCCATTAAGAATAAATCTTTTTTTATTGCTTTTGAGGAAACTACATTTAAATCTGCTTGCACTTGCACAGTTGGAGAGTTGGAATACATGAAGAACGTATGCATACTAGTTAGGTCATTGTCCAGAAATACCATTTTTTCATAATTAAGATGTCCCAAATGATTTGACTACAACCACAATTTTTAATAATTGATAATTATCGCTATAGTTAGCAATTGCAATATAAAATCTTAGTTCAGATATAGCTATCCTCTTAAAAGAAAAAATTGCTGAGTGTCTTTGCATTTGGCTTGACAATATGGTATTTTTCATGCTTTATCCAATAACTTATGTGTTAATTTGAATGATTTCTTTTCCAAAATAGAAACGTTTCCTATTGATTGATGAGATTTTTGTTACCTGTTAACAGCGTGGACTGTGATTGGTAAGTTGGTAACCAGAAAGAGTTTTGCATATGCCACATTGAAAGCTTGATCGAACGACCAATCTTGAGAAAGAAAAAATATCCCGAATATCTACGTACATATAAATTGGTACACACACCACATGGCCACCGTTAAGTTCCTGTGATTAATATCAAAATCGACAAATGATTTAATGCAGGACGGATCATAATAATTTAATCATTATAACTGCAATATTATAATTACTGTTGAAATGTTACCGTAATTTAAAAATGTACAGGAACCATACCGAATTAGATATGATATTATATTTGTAATTGCAACCTTATTATCTATAATTATACAATAAATCATAATTATTATTACGGCAATTCATAATTTTCATGTCCTGAAATGATGAGAAACAGTACTTAAACAATGAATTATATCTTATTCATTTGCACCTGAAGTCAAGTGGTGATTTGTTGAATAACCAAAACTTTGTCTTTCTTAGCTTTGTGGCTTTGAAATTGCTCCTGGGTCCAAGAATTTCTACCAAGACAAGTCTTTTTGTCGCCCATAAACTTGAAACATTGTCATCTTCTTCCTGTTATATGGTATTTCTCATTTTCCTCACTTGGCTTGCAGGTTGTCTTTTTATTTGTTTATAATATTACAACGAAAAGCACAAGCAGACATAGACCCCAACTTGCTTTTGAACCCGAAGAAGTGCTAATTACACTTTAGTTATAATTTTACTAATCGTGCAATATATTCTAATGATCCTCAATTCAATCATAAGTTGTACATTCCCCAAACTTATGTACAGTGTCAGTACCCCAAGTCAATTATTCTAATTCAATTGATAAAATAATTATGGTGATATTTTTAGTATGATCAAGAATGCATCATTGATTAAATTTCAAAATATGGATATAATTGTATAACTCGAAGCACTTCAAACTAATATAAATAAGAAGTCTGTTTAGAATGCTTAGAGTTAGACAAGGGGTAGCTCCAATTAATTAACCCAATAGTAAATATTCTTTCATAGTTTATGGGGATATACAAGACGAATTGAATTGACGGGGAATAAATTTTTCTGTTCTGGTAAACCTATTGAAGGAAAGTAAGAGCCGAGAAAACATGATAAGACCCTAAAAAAATAAAAAGACAAAGAATGGCCGTACATTTAAACTCCCAAAGTGGTCGCTGTCGGATTTTAAAATTTAGGAAACTACGTAGTTGTGAAAAGAGGGTCTCCACTATGTGGGGTGGTGGCGTGCGGGAGGAAGTACTGTGCAAAACCCTCCTTGTCCTGCAACGTCTTCTGATGGTATTGCGGGGACCAAGTAACACAGACCGACAAGCCATGTGCTCATGGCTTGATCCAAAAATAATTATGCACATGGCTTATCGTGAAACATGTAATTGTAAGAAACATAAAAAAGAAGCGATACTATTATTGCAGTTAGAAAGATCCTATCATGCCACCGGTCGCTGGGTTTCTAAATAACAAACTAAAAATAGAGATAATGGATGGTATGGATTGATGGTTGACAACGCCACTCCATCTAAGAACTCATTCAAATTTATTTATGCTATAACACTTGTATTATCACATTACTGCTGTCATTATACTCATTCTGACTTTAGTCCTAAACGATATGATTACATGTAGGGTTGTTTCTGTTATATACTAGGGTTGGACACGTGGAAAATGGGGTCTGATGGTGCTCTGGCTGTAAAATTCCACAGGTCAACCTCGCTGTTGAAATCTTGGTTTCCATGGTAAGACCTGCTTGATGGTAATGAAAATGATGATCGTAGGGCTGGTAATTGGAGATCGTGATGGTTGGTTGGGGTGTGATAGGACAGGGCGGGATCACCCAAGCACGCTAATTGCCTCGAAGTTTCGTTTTGGCCATTTAGATGTGAAGCTACAAGGCGATCAAGTGCTGCCCAGCTGGTGAGTCTCGAGTCGATGGAATAAACCGGGTTTGGGTTGGTGCAACTCACCTGATTGGTTATCGAATCTTCTGTGTCTTTTAGCATCACGGGTTGGTAACAGTTTTGGCTTTGGCCACTGGTGGAATTTGGACTCTCTAGGCTCGGAAACTTCATGAACCTCTCATTGTAGCCATTGCTGTCTACCGTGTATCTTCCACTGTTAATAATGTTAGCTTCGTTCTCTTCCTTGCATGTCATTCCCACGTGTTGAAGTATTTCATCTAGAGCTCCATCGCTGGAAGAGCAGAACATCTGGGATGTCCTCGTCTCTGCAGTGATAAATGATGATGGATTTAGAGGGCTGTCTAGGGTTTTGTGCAGATTCTTCTTCTTAAAGATACGGCAAACAGCCCATCCCTCTGGTTGTATTGCCTCTCCCATTTCATTGGAAACCTGGATTTATAAACCAAACAGGCGTCAACTACTTAGCTAACGTAAGAGGTCTGCGAGGAAATTTTCTTGTTATATGCAAATCTGAAGTCAGTAGCTTGAACGATTACAGGAAGCAGACAAGGGGCTTACATTGATTTCAGTTGTGTTATCGTCCAATCTATATTCATGCATAATCCAGTCGGACTTTTGTCCATGTGGGGCTCGGCCCTTGTAGAACACAAGCGTCTTCCTCATTCCGATCTGCTTACCATTGCCGTATATCAACTTATCGCGTCCTGTGGCCTTCCAAAACCCAGCAGTTGTAGCTCGATTCGTGCGAGTTCCTGTGGGATACTTCTTATCTCTATGACTAAAAAAGTACCAATCGTTTTGAGGGGTGGTTCCTATTCTGCACGTCTCTACAAAACCCAAAACTATTTTTAGCATCCCCAGCTTACACAGAATCTAAGATCTATCAACAGTATACAGAGTTAAACAAACCTTGAATATCCCATGGCTCGAGCTTGTTAAGATCAACAACACGAATCACGTCTAAGTCGATCTTCTCATAACTAACCTTCTTCTTCAAGTAATAATGCAAGAGCTCCTCTTCTGTGGGATGGAATCGAAACCCTGGAGGGATCTGAGATTGTCCATTTACGGATATACTCATATTTTCTGACATTACAAACAAGCAAGCCGGGGAGAGAATTAGAAAGGACAGAATTTAGAAATGGAAGGTAGGAACTTATCTGGTTTTGGCTGTAGTTTGAAGAGTATGTATAGAGTGGAGCATTTATATGCGGTGCCAGGGACATAAAAAGGCCAAAGACACATGAGGACATTAACCTTTGTTTTCATGGTGATTACTGTAGCTTTCGGGTGGGGTTAGTTTTACTGTGCGCATGAGAAGTGCAACCTACCTGCATGGATGGAGAAAGGATTTTGTTTGGGAATTTTGAGGTGAGCGCAAATGAAGAGTATCATGTCAGAAATGGGTCCCAGATTGACATTGTTAGCAACAAGGCTGCGGGGCGAAGCGTCCGTCTGAGCTGTGACCCTCGACCTTAAAATCTCCATAGTAAAGCGCCTCCTAAACAACCGTAGACCTCTCAATGTCTAGCTTGTGCAACCACCTCCAACTAAAAAGAGATATGATGGGATGGGTCATTCTTTCTCAATTTTCTCGCACAACCACCGCAAACTTGATAGGAATGCCCCCTGTCCATTCTTATAGAAAATGGTCAATAGCTGGACTTGTACAATCTTCTCCATTTAATTACGGCTATCGCCCACCAACTTAATGAGATACTCAACAAGGCCATTATTCATATTTACTAATTGTAAACGGATGGTGAATGCTAGCACTTACCAATCCTTTTGTTTTGAATTTTAATGACTCATCAATGCAATTTGACAAAATTATCTTAATTATAAAGAAATTAAAAATTATGATTTTTGAAGCATAGTCAAAGCTAGAAATCGAAAATTGCCTAATTTAAAAATTGATAAGAAATATTATGATTAGGGAATAATGTGGACAAAATTACTTCCTAGAAATGTGGTGAGCTGACTCGTTTTATAAGTTTCGGATAAAGTAAAAAAGAATTATATTTTATCTTTTTTTTATTTTTTATAAGTATCAAAAGTAAATCTTTGTAAAGAATAAAATTAATCAAAATAAGAGTAAGTCAAAAATGAGTCTTAGGCAGGGCTCTTCCTCCTCTTGGCCAATGTCGGGCTGGTGGTTAGCAGTTAATTAATTATTTGATAGATATATTAAAAATAATTCAAATCATTTAAATTCAAAACTTGCAACGATTGCTAAAATAATCAATAAAAAGAGATGAGCATTAATTTTTTTTTGGTAAAAGAGAAGTGAGCAAAGCTCACAAAAGCAAAAAACTACCCAACATAAGAGACCTCTATTAAATCATGATCAATCCATCTACCAACACTAGGGGAGACTTGCCCCAAAGCATAAAAACCAAGAGGAAAATCAAAAGCAAGGTGAGAAAGGGAGTCAGCAGCAAAGTCCCCTTCTCAGTAAATGTGAGTGAGTTTCACATTATTGAAGCCCTTCAGTAAGTCTAGAATTCTGGCAACAAGAGATACACAACCTGTATTTGCTTGGACACCACCGACCAACATCTTGATAGTAATCTCATTATCACTTTCTACAAGAACATCCAAATAGGTAAGATTATAAGTGAGTTGAATATCATAATAAAGAGCCTACAATTCAGCACGAAGAATAAAACAACGACTCATCTTGAAAACAAACCCATATTTCCAGTGACCATTATGATCACGAATCAAGCCTCCACCTGCAACAATCCCCGTTGAGGCAGCCAAAGGAGTACCAGTGTTGAGCTTCATAAAAGGGGAATGAGGACATTTCCAAAAAATTAACCTTGAAGCCGGAGGATTATTATTCTCCGAAGGCAACTTGCTGAAGGTTTCCTTAATCAATTTAGCTTCAGAAATAGTACTCTGTAAGATATTAAAAATGGAAGGAACACCAGAATTAAACACTCTGTCATTCCTTCGTTTCCAAAGATTCCAGCAACCTAAGCCGAAAATAGTAGGCCAACTGAGATGATCATGAGAGAGATGGGAGCTTTTCAGATTCAATAACAACAAATCTTCCAGATTAACATTCTGGAAGGAGCTCAAACTATTAAAATCAGTAAAAAGATTCCAGAACTGAACAGCAACATGGCAATCACGGAGAATGTGTAGAAGGGTTTCAGGTTCGTTGGTGCAAATATCACAAGTCCCAGAGTCACTTAAGTGTCTTCGTTTTCTTTCATCGTTAGTTAAGGCTCCATTGTTAAGGGCTAGTCAAAAAAACATTCTGATTTTTTGAGGGCCTTGCCACTTCCAAATCAGATTCCAAGGAAAGTTATGAGAAGGGATGTAATTTTCAGAAAGAAAATCATACATAGACCTTAAAATAAAAACTCCTGAAGAAGATAGACCCCAAAGAAGGGAATCCTTACCACAAGCATCAAAGGGCACAAGTGTAGCTGCAATATAAGAGCAAATTGAAGTGGGGAGCAACTGAGAAAAATATTCCCATCTCCAATCTCCATCATCCGTAACAAAAACAGAGACAGTTTTATCAATCATAGTATCCGAAATAGGCCCACTAGCTACATGCAGCAAAGGCTCTGAGACACCCGGCAACCATCTAAGTTTTCAAAACTTAACCGTACTCCCATCACCTAAGGCCCAGAAGGCGTTAGAAATCATAGCATCTCAATTCGCAGTCACCAAACGCCATAGAGGAGTACAAGAAGCAGGAGCAACAATATTATTTGGGATATCAATACTGAATTTGTATTTGGAACGAAGCACTTTAGTCCATAGACTATCAGAATCTGTCAAGATATGCCATCCAACTTTCATAGCATATGTTATATTAACTAAATGAAGATTCCACAAACCCAAACCTCCAGCGTCTTTAGAATCCTGCACTTTATCCCAAGCAACTAGAGAAATACTCCTTTTGTCATCTGCCTTTGTCCATATGAAACTCCTGCTGATTTTTTCCATCTCATCACAAATAGTAACAGAGATCTTAGAAGTTTACATGACAAAGGACGGCATTGAAAGCAAAGATGAATTCGCCAAAGTAACACGACCTGCAAGGAAAAGATGACTAGAATTCCAACTTAAAATTTTTGCCTTCATTTTATCAAGGACATACCCATAGCTCTTCTTAGTGACCCAAGACTGGAGGAGAGGGACTCCTAGGTATTTCCCCAAGTCATTAGTTTCATGAAAATCCAAAGTAGCCCTTAAGGCTCTTCTCGTAGACGTAGGAACATTTTTGAAAAAAACTGAGTTTTCTGAGAGTTGACTCGTTGACCTGAATAAGCACAAAAGTCTTAGAGAACCCCTTTAACAATATCAACTTGAGAATTATCTACTTTAACAAAAAGGATAAGGTCATCCGCAAAGAAAAGATGAGTAAGCAAAGGACCATCTATGCTAAGCTTGATAGGTTTCTAATTCCCTTCATCAACAGATTTACAAATGCCTTGGGATAGTTGCATAACACAAAGAGGTGAGGAGACAGGGGACACCCTTGGCGCAGACCTCGAGTCAGCAGAATGTTGATCCGTGATACTACCATTCCATAAAAGTTGCATAGAGCTACCAGAAACACACTTCATGATAGTATTGATGAGGGCCTGGGGTATTCCTACCTCATGAAGGGTATCAAGAAAAAAGTCCCATCGAATTCTATCATACGCCTTTTTAAGATCAACTTTTATAGCCATACAGTCCCTTTTCGTACTCATGTTTCTCATAGAGTGAATAACTTCCTGAGCAACCATAATATTATCAGTAACGTGTCTTCTTGGAACGAAGCTAGTTTAAGCGGGCCCAATCACTTGCGGCATGATCATCTTGATTTTATGAGCAATGGTCTTAGTGATTAATTTATACATGACTGTGCAGAGAGCAATTGGCCTGAACTAATCAATTTGCTTGGGAACCTCCACTTTAGGGATAAGACATAACAATGTCTTATTAAGATTAACATCAATATCTCCTCCGGCAAAAATGTTTTTGACTTCATTGCACACATCCCTGCCTACAGTATGCCATTGGGACTGATAAAAACCTGCTTGATACCCATCAATACTTGGTGTTTTCCAAGGCTTCATATCAAAAAGAGCTCTTTTAATATCCTCATCACCCATAGGTTGGTTAAGAAATTTCACGGTATTATGGTTGCAAACAGGGAAACTCCCTCTGATAGGATAAGACGACTGGAGTACTATATCATCTCTGTACAACCTACTAAAGTACTGCAAAGCAATATTCTGAAGAGCCTCCTGGTCACTCACCCAATTTCCCTCCTCATCCTTGAGTAGTTCAATCCGATTCCGCTTCCTCCTTTTATCAGTTTTCATGTGAAAGAAGGTAGTATTGCGATCCCCCCATTTAATCCAATCGCTACGAGACTTTTGCATCCAAAGGAGGTCCTCCTTGTGAAGAATGATATCCAAGTCAGTTTTGAGCTGATCATAAGTATTCATCAGATCAATCGATGAGCGTGTATCCAACGCACGTTCCACATTAGCAATCCTATATAACAGCTTGCTCTTAATTCGAAAAATATTCCCAAACACTTCAGAATTCCAGACCTTCAGTTTGTCAGTCAATTTTGAGAGAGAAAAAGACAGCTGAGAATGAGACTCCCAACTATTTGTCACAAATTCACTAAAACCAACATGAGTTAACCAAGCTGCAACAAACCGAAAAGGTTTGTTTGCCAAAGCAGGAGAAAAACTGCAAGTCTGCAAAAGTAAGGGACAATGATCAGAGTGAATACGAGGAAGATGGGTCGACAGCTTCCGGAAATGCCAACCTCCAGTGAGAGTTACAAATACCTCTATCCAGTCTCTCCCAAATACAACCTCTTCGCCAAGTATAATCAGAACCTTTGTACCCCAAATCAATCATATTAGTGGCTTGAAACTAATTGGAGAACTGTCGACATACCCCGGTACGATTAGGAGACCCCCTTTCTTTTTATGAGAATAAAGGATGGCGTTGAAATCACCAATCAGAACCCAAGGGAAGGAAATAGTAGTATTGAGATGAAGAAGTTGCTCCCATAACTTAGCACGACAAGATGGAGTAAGGTGTCCATAAACAGCAGACAGAAAAAATAAAAACTTATTATTTTGAGAGACTGAGATGAGAACAAATTGTTTATTACTGAGCACTATCTTAATGTCATAAAAATCATCCCAAAGAAGCCAGATACCTCCAGAAAAGCCCGTCACTTCAACCTGATGAGAAAAAGGGAGGCCAATTCTACTAATACTTCTATCAGCTTTAAGTCCACTGATTCTCGGCTCAAGAATAATAACAACATGAAGATTATGTTTCTTGATGAAACACTTCAGAGTTCTCACAAATTGGGGCTTACCTGCCCCTTGACAATTCCAAAAGAAAATTGACATTAAAAAGAAGAAAGGCATAAAGAATACCTCGTTAATCCCACAAGTAAGGATCTACATCATCTTTCTCACAAGGCATGAATTCCTCAATATCCTCATCTAAAGACAAGGTATTGTTAGCTCGAGTGCCAGTATCTGCTTCCAAAATGGGAACATCCACAATCATTGAATCATTCGGTGGTCTTCCTAAAAGCTGTTCACCCAAATTATCATTAGCAAAGACAACATCCAAATTGACAGACATAGAAACAGCTTCCTTGGTAATGTCAGTCTGGGATCCCATAGCTTTAGAAGACGTTGAGTTAGCCTTCCCCACAACAGAATGATTTTTCTTGTTCAAAGTAGAAGGGAGGTTAACAATGTCTTTTTCCAAGACATGCCTATTTTTGAAATCAAAGAAATCCCTTAAAGTGGGCTTGGTAATTCTCTCTTTAGTGGATAGTCTGACATTTTCTTTGTTATAGGAGTGAGATGGGTCCCTATTACTTCCATACTTACGGCCCAAACTTCTTCCTTTGTTAGAAGAACCCCTTTACCCACATGCGAGAATAAACTTCCCTTCTCATAAAGAATCATGCACCGGATCAGTGTTTCTAGAAGTACCCTGAACATATTTTTCATTGCCTCCTAGAGTCCCGACATCCTTTTTAGCTAAAATGGAATATCTAGATCCCTGATTCTCATCTTGATCCTTTGACCCGTGATGTTCGCCCTGGTTACTTGGTTTCCTTTTCCGATTCTCAACCACCATCCACAGACCGAAATCATCTTTCCCTGCCTTTGAGTTCGTCACCAGAGAATTATTCTCATTATCGGGCAAGTCCTTAAAGGAGCAATGAGTATCGAAGTGACCATATCGACCACATGAGAAACAAACTTCAGGAAGATTTTCATATTCAACTAATTGAACTTCACCATCAATCTCAAACTTCGA
>JAOSBK010000004.1:4952146-4967003 GCA_027568895.1 Erythroxylum shatona
TTTAATTAAATAAATTTATTTTAATCTCTTATATAATATTTATTAACAAATTATTTTTAATTATTAAATCAAATTTTATTTGAAATTTATATATTTAAGATATTTTAAATTTAATTATATTTATTAAAATTATTAAATTTCATTAAGTTAATGTAATTTACGAAAACTAAATAAAATTTTTAAGTAAAATTAGATTATTTATAATTCTTATTAAAAATTAATATATTAAAGGGTTAAATAATATATATTAGTTGACATTATGAAGAAAAACATAAACATAAAACACAATTCAATTTTTATGATTTTATAATTTTTGAAAATAATAAGAAACTACAAAAATTTACATAAGCAGGGTTTTTTTAAATTCGAAAATAAAAATAAAAATTGAAAAAAAATAATAATTATTTTTAAAAACAATAAAATGGATAAAAGTTAACTGTTACTCCTGGTGAGAAGTATTATTTGCGAAGTACAAAAGGTATTTGGAGAAAAAACAATTTTTAATCCCGTGTTCTTCACTAAT
This sequence comes from Erythroxylum shatona, assembly GCA_027568895.1. Classification (NCBI taxonomy): domain Eukaryota; kingdom Viridiplantae; phylum Streptophyta; class Magnoliopsida; order Malpighiales; family Erythroxylaceae; genus Erythroxylum; species Erythroxylum shatona. The sequence goes on from JAOSBK010000004.1 coordinate 4,952,670, forward strand.
GATTGACAACGTGTTCCTCGAATATAAGGATATAATTCAAAGAGTAATCTACAAGAACAGATGAGACAAATTCCTTTAGCTGTCTAATCAGCAATCTCTTCATGCAAAATGTTGAAAGATTTCAGAGGAAGGTCGGTTCCTCTTAAGCTTTTGGGGAACATCTCGTCATATTCATGGCAGGATAGGAATCCACACGGTTCAAGAAAATATTTATTTTTAAGAAAAAATTCAATAAATAACCGGTGAATTCAGTTAAATTTAAGTAGTAATCTAAGATCAAGGACGAAGACATACTGACTCAAAATTTGACAGCCACTTTATGAGCATTAGATTACTTACAACTGTGGTGACTACTATAACATGATTAATTGAGACACATTAGCTGTTCAGCAAAGTTGGTTTTGGTCCAATTTCAGAAAAGTTGATTGTTGGGTTGGGAGGCGTTCATCAAGAGAATATTGGCTAGGACTAAGAACGTACTCTTTATGCTCCCACGAGAACACAGTCAATGATTGCAAGCCTGAGGGTCATTTCTCACGATGTTGAGTACGATCACATGTAAAGACTAACCATAGCCAAGAAGAACAGGACAAAGTAAGACCAAGGCCGAGATAATAATTATTAAAGATTGAACTTCCAAATGCAACATCATTCACTGGTTAGGAAAAGCTTAGGGGATATGTATTCACCAAATTCTAATCGATAAAACAACATGCTCAAATAATAACTATTATATTAGTGGTCGAAAAGTTAAGAGTTTGTTTGTCTCTATTTTTGTTTTAAAATTTAGTTAAAAAAACCTATTTGTTTAAGTTTTAGAGATTCTATTTTTAGTTTTGGTTCATTTCAATTTTTAAAAATTATAAATACTATAAAAAAACTTAAGCGTGAAATTTATGGAACTTTTATGATGTCAACTAAAAATTGTAATCTATAGGGCTATTTGTTGGGGAGAGTTTTGATAAATTATATAGTTGCAAGAATAAAAAGATTACTTAATTAAAATGTTTTATTGAGGAGATTTTAGTAAAACACTTTATCACCTGGATATCATTAAATGATTAAAAATGTTATTGTAAGGATATTTTAGTGATTTTGCTTTTAATTTTTTCAAAAAGGAAATATGTTATGGAACTTGTATGATCTCGAAGAAATATATAAATTTAAATAAATCCATAAATTTCAACTATGTCCCCCGTATATTCTTTCACTTGTAATAGAGACCTAGACTAGCTAATATATTTTGTTTGCTGCAGAAGATTCATTTCTTTTCTCACAATTTACTATTATGAAATCAACCTCACCTCACAATGACATGACAACAGAGCACTACGTTTATGTTCAATTTGACGCCATCCCAACAGACAGGATTAGATATATTCCCACTTTAAAACAAGCGAGTTTTTGAAAGGAATGAAATTGCCTATTTGCATGTGATTGAATATTGAGTACAAATTGGGCCGTACATATATAAAGATAGAAATTGAATATTCTATTCTCGAGGGGTATTATTGAAGCACCTAATCATCGATCATAATATCAAGCAATTAATGAGAATCTTTAGCTTTAAACGACATATGGAGAATCTTTACCTTTAAAAGGATGATAAGTTGGGTTAATTTCCTTTACTTTGCACTGTTTTGTTGTCCCATTTTAACACACATTTTCTTGATGGACTCAATGCAATTAGCAGTTTGATTCCAAAATACTCCTCTGAAGCAACTGAAATAAACCTTTGAGTCAACTGGAATTGATTGAAATGAGAGAAGATGCTCAGTTTGATTAGGTTGGTAGTAAAGTAGTTGGCTCAACCTATTCACTGCAATGAACTTGGATGACTCTATGTCTTGCATCGACTTAATTACATGATATTTTAACCCTCTCACTCACATTTTATGCTGTCTATATGTACCCGCCTCACTTCAGGAAAAGAGATGAATCTGAAGAACTATAATATTGTTTTTATTCTTTTCTTGATAACGAAAAACGTATACAAGGATATTATATATATTCAAGAGAGGAATGATTATAAGTGATCATGTCTAATTTGATTGATGAGCCTTCAATTTTCCTTCTATGGCTGCCATCCATTAAGGATCCTTTAGAGCAATATGATGACTTCGAGGTTCGCAACTAAGATGGAATGTGATAAATAAGACACATAGTCTTAAAGATGCTTTCGAGGTTATCTATTGCGTTGAGTGTGTCATCGATATTATCATTAATATTAGCAGTGATGATGTGACTAGCCGTGACTTTTTGTACCTTTATTTGTTCTATTGTAACAAATTGTGCTTCTTCTGTAGTCGTTTGGATATTGGTTGCTGGATTTGGATAGTTTTGATTGTCAATTGATTCATCATTATTTTCTTGTGGTGTTTCAATATCAGAAAATGCTTCAATATTCAATATCAAATATTGGAGCTAGTCTGTCATGATCTTTACGTGATTAACTGGTGCTTTCATCAAGATAGGTGTCTATGTTCATAGTAGATTTTTAAATTTATGATTGTAAGTTATGTTAAGTTGTTGTAGCATTTAACCATTTATTAAAGGTTGGAAATTCAACAAGTTCTAAAGGTATATGAGTTCATTCATGCAGAGCTGGTTTATAGAGAAAATTTCCCTTGTCAAAGACAAGATGTCTTTGTTAGAAATGAAGGACATAATTTCCAGCTGTCACTTAGTTATATGGACAAGTCTATAATTTATATTCACCTAGTCTTTAGGAGTTGAGTTCCACTCTCCGCATTTGTTTCATTATTTTCTGCATCATTCTTGTATTTCAGTTGTACCGTTGCCTACTTAAAGGCCATTATGTATAATAAACAAAATGTTCACAAAAAATATATTTTCTTTTGTTGTATCAGTGGTATTAGAGTCATAACTGGTCAAAAGTGGGTGTGCTACAATAGTGTCTTAAGAGAGCAAGAGAAAGGTGTGTGACCAGCAACAACATAACTACATTGTAGTAGTGATGTCAACAGAAGCTTTTGTTCAAGTAGCAAATCCTCGTTTTGGTGGTCATTATGACCATTTGAGCATGCTAAAGGAAAATTTTCTCAAATCTAAGGAATATAGGCAGGTTATCTTTGACAGGATTATTGAACTAGCAATAGACACAATATTGACAGATGGGCAAAAATCAGAATGTGATGAACTACAACTAAAGGACTTGAAGGTGAAGAATTATCTCTTCCAAGCAATTGGTTCAATATTGGAAACCATTCTTTCCAAGGATACTTCAAAGAAAATTTGAGATTCTATGAAAAGAAAGTTTCAAAGATCAACAAAGGCAAAGAAACAACAACTTTAAGCACTTTGACAAGAGTTTGAATTACTCCGAATGAAATCTGGAGAATCAATCTCTAATTTTTTTCTCAAGAACGATATCAATGGTCAACAATATGCGAGTTCATGGTGAGAGGACGGAGGATGTGACTATAGTTCAAAAATTGTTTCATTCAATGACACCTAAATTCAATTATGTGGTTTATTCAATTGAAGAATCCAAGGATCTAGAGACCTCCTTTCAATTGATGAACTGCAAGGTTCTCTAATAGTTCATGAGCAGAAAATGAAACAACAAGAAGACAAAGAGGAGCAAGCATTACAGGCATCGTCCAATAATCATCTTTTAACTTCAAAAGGCAGAGGTTGAGGCAATGGCAGAGGTTGAGGTGACAATGAAGGAAGAAACTCTCAGTCTCAGGGCTATCAAGTTTCCACATTTTGAGGAAGAGGAAGAGGAAGAGGACGTGGATGCCACAAATCAATAACCAATAAGGTACTAGACAAGTTGAATATGGAATGTTACCAACGCCATAGGTATGGACTTCACAAATTTGAATGTTGAACTAATTTGTCCAACAATAATGGAGGAAAATTTAATTTTGTAGAAATTGAGGAGGAGATATCTTTGTTAATGGTTTGTCATGATGGGGAAGAAACCAAGAAGAACCTATAGTATTTAGATACAGGGTGTAGCAATCACATGTACGATGACAAGTCCCTTTTCTCCAAGCTAAATGAATCATTTCGAGATATTGTGAAATTTAGAGACAATTCCAAGATCTCAGTTATGGGAAAAGGGCACGTAATCATTCACACCAAAGATGATACCAAACAAGCAATTTCTAATGTCTTGTATGTTCCATAATTGAAGACCAATTTGTTAAGTATTAGGTAGCTACAAGAAAAGGGTTATGGAATCTTGATCAAAGATAGAGTATGTCGTATTCATGTTGAAACAATAGGCTTAATTGCTCAAGTGTCAATGATTACAAATAGGATGTTTCCACTGTATCTCAATGACATTGACCAATCTTGTTTTACAACAAAATTGCAGGACGTCTTTACGGTCATCGTAATTTTGGTGGCCTAAGGACACTTCAACATAAGGATATGGTTACTGATGTTCCAAGATTTACAATCCCTGATAAGATTTGCGAAGAATATGTTGTTAGCAAACAACATCAAGATCTGTGCATTCTGCAACTTTTCAGGAAAAACTGACTTCGGTGAAGGAGATCAAGCCAGTGGACTCTACCAAGCTATATCGATATCCTTGATGATTAGATGATACAAGTGTGTGGTGAGTATATATGATAGGAGTAGGCAAGGTTGTCTCCCAAAACATTATTGGAGGGATGTCAAAACTAGGCAATATTTTGTATTTGGTCTTGAATAGTTTTATTTCTTGTGTCATACATTGATTTGCTTGTATTCAGTTTAGATTTGCATTAAGTTTGTTTAGGTGGGTTGGTTTTGTTTTAGTCTCATATTTGGTTTTGGGCAATCTCTAGCTATGTACATAAACCCTCATTTTCCTGATTTATAATACTATTGATTTATTAAAAAAAGTCAAGATCCATTTCGTAAGGGAAAATCACGAAATGCAATAAAGTCGCTGGAGCTTCTACACTCTGACATATACGGGCCAATCAATCCTTCTTCCAATGGATGAAAAAGATATCTTTTTTCCTTTATTGATGATCTAAGTCGAAAAACCTAGGTTTACTTCTTATAAGAGAAGTCTGAAGCATTACAAGCTTTCAAAAGCTTTAAAGTATTTGTTGAAAAAGAAGTAGGCTATTCTATACAAGTTTTGTGCATAGATCGTAGAGGGGAGTATACATCAAGTTAATTTGCAAGATTTTGTGACACTCATGGCATTGAAAGACAATTAACAATAGCCTACATGCCACAACAAAATGGTGTGTATGAATATAGTGTGAAGCTTGTTGGTGATGAGCAAAATACCAAAGAATTTTTGACCAGAAGTTATCAATTGGAGTATCCACATCTTGAATAGAAGCCTGTAGCTGTTTAAAACTTAACACTAAAAGAGGTAGGTAATGGTCATTAACCAGTGGTAGATCACTTCTGAATCTTTGGAAGTGTGGTTTATGCACATATCCCTAATGAAAAAAGAAAAAGTTAGATGACAAAGGTGAAAAGTGCATCTTTCTTAGTGTCAATGATCACTCTAAAGATTACAAGCTTTTTAATCCGATCACAAAGCGAATTTTTATTAGTCGAGACATGGTTTTTGATAAGGGTAGCCTTTGGAACTGGGAGGAAGGCGGAGCTCATCCATGTGTTCTTGTAAAATTTGATGGGGAAGAAACAAAATTAAGATAACAACTTAAGTAGAACGTGCAACAGTCCACTATAACTCAAAATCTACCAATAGCCATCCCAAATTTCCCTACAACAATAAATAAACTAAAGGCACAAAGAATTATAAGACAACCAACAAGGATGAATGATTACGAAGCGGTAAGGATCGACCTCACTGAAATCCACTCGCCTATTTTTCTTTGTTTGCAGATTGCGATCCCATCACCTTTGATGAAGCTGTCAAACATTCTAAATGGAGGAAGGCGATGGATAAAGAGATTGCATCTATTAAATGAAACAACACTTGGGAGTTAACTGAACTTCCAATGGGGCAGAAAAACATTGGTGTGAAATAGATTTACAAGTCAAAGCTGAAGAAAAATGGTGAAGTTGATAAATACAAAACATGCTTTGTAGCTAAAGGCTTCAAGCAAGAGTTCGAGATTGATTACAAAGAAATCTTCACTCCTGCTACTTGGCATGATATAATTGGATTAGTTATTGCACTGGCATCACAAAACTTATGGCCTATCTTCCAATTATATGTCAAATCAGCTTTCTTATATAGAGACTTAGAGGAGCAGGTATTTATTGATCAAATCGTTAGTTATGTTAACGATAAGCAAGAAAGAAAGGTGTATAAATTAAAAAAAATATTTGTATGGACTAAAACCAGCCTTAAAGGCTTGGTATAGTCACAAGAGGCCTATTTTTTGAAGAAAGGATTTTTAAAATGCCCTTATGAACATACACCTTTTGTGAAACAAAATGATGGTGGAAAGATCCTTATGGTGTGTTTATACGTGGATGATTTAATTTATACTGGAAATAATTAGGTTGTGTTTAATCAATTTAAAGAGTCTATAATGGCTGAATTTGACATGTCAGATCTTGGATTTTCGTGGCTTAAAGGTTATTCAATCAACTACTGAAATTTTTGTTTCTAAAAAATGTATGTGGAAGAGATTTTAGCCATGTTTAAAATGAAGGATTATAATACCAGCAGACACAAGTATCAAGCTTGTGAAAAATCTTGAAGCAAGGAAAGTTGACAACACTCTTCATAAGAAAATTGTGGGAAGCTTGATATATTTGATAGCCACAAGACTAGATATCATGCTCGCTATAAGTCTCATTAATAGATTCATGGAAAATCCAATAGAGATGCATCTTACAGCAGCAAAACGAATTTTGTGATATTTGCAAAGAGCTGCTGATTATGGAATCTTCTACAATAAAGAAGAAAAATCAGATTTGATAGGATTTACAGATAGTGATTACGCTGGAGATCACAATGATAGGAAGAGTACTTTTGGGTATGTGTTTATGTTGGGATCAGTAGTTACCTTATGATCATCAAAGAAGCAACCTATTGTCACTCTTTCAACAACCGAAGCAGAATTTGTAGCAATAACAACATATGCCTCTCAAGCAATTTGGTTGACAAACATTCTTGAAGAACTTCAGTTTAATCAAGAAAGATTTACTATAATTTATTGTGACAATAATTCAACCATTCAGCTACCCAAGAATTAAGTTATTCATAGAAGGAGCAAACATATTGATGTCAAATACCACTTTTTATGTTACCTCACAAAAGAAAAAATAGTTAAAGCCATTTATAGCATAAATGATGATCAACTTATTGACTTATTTACAAAGCTCCTCAAATTTGTTGTATTTCATAAGCTTAGAAAATTACTTGGCGTCTACAATATGGAAGAATTTATGCATGGGAGAGTGCTTTGAAATCAAGCATTACTAAACTAATATTGTAAACATTAGTTTAAGGGAGAGTGTTAGAAATGAAGGACACTTGTCATCGATAATTTCCAACTGTCACTTAATTAGATGGACCAAGTCCATAATCTTAAACACATTTTTGATTTTTCATTTGTATTCACCTATCTTTAGGAGCTAAGTTCACTCTTTGCATTTATTTCATTATTCTCTGCAGCACTTTCATATTTCAGTTGCACTGTTGCCTACTTAAAAGCCATTATGCAGAATAAACAAAATGTTCACAAAAAATACATTTTTTTGTATCAATCTTAATATCTAAACTTTTCTTATTTGAGGAAAAAGAAGGGAAGCATAAACATTTTATCACTCACAAGCTTTTACAATATCGTTCCTTGCGGCGTATATTTGTATAAGGAGATTTAGTATAAAGTACTAAAGACAACATCCTGTTAATTAAGTAAATAGCTGCAAGCTTTAATCCATAAATAAAAGGCAGTCTAGTATTAAATAATATGGTTAAACATGTTTTACGCAATGTTTGGTAGGGTGGTTAGTAATAAAATATAATATTATTTCATCATTTGGGAGGGGGGTTCATAATGGAATGGAATGAAATATAATAGAAGATGAGAATTTCATATTACATCGTATTCATCTTAAATAGTAAAACTGAGTTATCTTCGATTTGGAGGGATGGAATGTAAAATAATAAATATGTACTACCTAATATACTCTCAATAATTTTTTATAATACCAATTATACCCTCAACTCTAATAACAAGCAGCAAGACAATACAATAAGACTATTCTATTAGAGGTAGAATAGTCATTCATTATTATTATACATACATTACATTCCATTCCATCCACCTTCCAAACAACATTTCACTATATTACATTATGATCACTTCTATCCTTACCAAACAACAATTTTCTAATATTACATCCCATTTCATTATAAATCATTCTATTCTATTACATTTCATGAGAAAACTTTACGTCCAACCAAACATAGCCTTGATGAAGCATCAATGCTTCTTTTGGCCATACTGTTTTATTCTTTCATTCCATGACACAAAATTTACAACAGGATTCCATTATCTTCAATACTATTTATAATTTAAAATATTTAAACTCTCTACCTACATCACACTAAAAAATTTTAATTTTCCTATCAAACTGAATATATGCAAGTTTTGAAACTTAAGAAAACTAGAATACAAATATGACTTTTTCTTCAAAAGGTACAACCAGGTCAATCTTGAAGAAACATATGTAAGGATGACATAAAATTGAAAATCTTGATTTGAAGCAATAGGAGCAGATTCTCAAAGATCACAGAGAACCTTTCGTAAAGGAAATTTTAAAATGATACTATTTAAGTCAAAAGGTTGTTTACAATTCTTTCCTGATTGGAAAATAACAAAAATGGATGATTTAGTTTGCCAATTAGTGAAATTAGTAACTTCCTTTCCTTTGAAAAAATAAAGTCTTTACAATTGGGAGTTCAAGGTGTTGGTGCCACAAAGAAAACTAGTTGCTCTCTTTTATTGTTGATAACGCTTCATGAAAATTTGAATCCAAAGCATAGAGTTATCCTTATTTATTGCCCTTCCTTATTAGTCTCCCATTTTGATCCTTAATAAAAAAATCAAATGATGTGAATTCAACAATATAAGAGTTATTAGTAGTAGTTTTAATTACAAAAATTAAATTCCAATTAGGTGCACTAAGATATCCTCTACATTCAAATTTCTAATACATGTATTTCCTATATATTTTGTGTCAAGTTTGCTTTCATTATTGATAAAGAAAACATCGTTCCCTTTATATGGTTTTAAGTGAGAAAAATACCTATATTGTAGGTTATGTGAGTTATTACGCCTAAATTTTTGTAAAAAGAAGGGTGTTGTTATTTATAGGAGCACTTTCAAGGCTTATGGATTGATAAGAATAGTCAAATCTATACCAACAATCAAGTGCAATATGATTCATTTTTCCATAAAAGTGAATGAGAATTGTCATTTTTTAACCATAAAGCATAAGTTGGATTCTAAGTCTCTTATTTAAATAAGGCCTCAGGTTCACCACCATTCTTCTCTAAATGATAGAGCACTTCGAGACTCAAAGATAGGTATAGAACTTGTGATTACCAAATAAGATGATTATTGATACCTAATTTAATTGATATGTACGTTATAATAATTATATTGTAAACTTGGTTTCTTCCTAATAAGGATAACTAGAATCCATATCTATTTTAACCATCATTATTTGTTTTGTTACATATTGAAATTGATACTTATCCTATAAGATAGACATTATCCAGACTTATCCTATAGTTTAGATAGATATTACCTAAACTTATCCTATAGTTTGGTAAACTCTATATATGTATCTTACGCTCAATGTGAATGAAGTGTATTTGCCTTTCTAAATATCTTTTATATGGTATCAAAACTTTTTATGGTTTAACGACCTAAGACGCTACAATGTCTATTGAGGGAACTCTTATACCTTCTTTTTCTTTTTCTTCATCAACTACTTCTCATATTTCTGCTCTTCCAAACATCACACATCAGTTGTTTATCAAATTAAATTATACCAATTATCTCATTTGGAAGGCATAACTTCTACCTCTTTTACATAGTTATGATTTAGCAAAAGATATTGATGGTACTTATAAGATATCAACTTAATAAATTAATAATCTATCAAATCCAGCTTATTTTGCTTGGTATAAACAAGATCAATTAGTTCTAAGTTGGATAATTGGCTCTATTAGCAAGAGCTTTATTCCTCAAGTTGTTGGTGTTTCTAACTCCTATGTGACATGGCAAAAATTAGCCAATACTTATGCTTCAAGTTCTAAGTCACAGGTACTAACCATTAAAGCAAAATTTTTTAAGCTAACAAAGAAGCATAATGAATCTTTAATCGGTCTCTTGAAAATCATTTAAGCTAAAGGAATGTTTGATCAGTTGGCAAAAGGAAGGTTTAAGGCAAAGGAATGTTTAATCGGTCCTTTTAAGCAAAAGGGAAGTTTGATTAGTTGGCAAAACTTAACAATCTTGTCACAAAGGATGATTTGGTTCAAGCTATTATTAATGGCTTGGGTCTAGCGTATAGACCCTTTGTTCCGTCTCTTAAAAATCATTTAAATGATATTTCTTTGATAACTTATATAGATTATTGCTTAGTGAAGAGGAGAATCATGTTGCTGAAATAGATGCGAAGCCACTTATACAACCTACAACTCACTATGTGAATTCAACTATCAAAGGATATTCATCTCATGGTAAAGGAAGAAATCAAGTGGTGATGCATAGTAGAGGACGTTCTAATGTTGGTACCTTTTCTGGTGGAAATTTACGAATTCCATATGAACTTCCTCACAATTTTTACATAATTGGTAATTCGGTGGACAATATTAAGTGTCATAATTGTAATGAGTTTGGTCTTATCTCTAGGAAATATCCTTCAACAAATCATAAAGCCATCAATCCACGTCAATAAAACTTAAACCAAGTCAAACCTACTTCTATTCTGGCAACCTCAATCTTGGATCCTGGATACTGGAGCAACTTACAATCTTACTTCTGATTTAGAAAATCTTAACATTCATAATGAGTATGATGGTCCTAAAGCAGTCAAAATTGGTAATGATAAATTCCTTCATATCTCTCATGTTGGTTCATCTTTTTGTCAATCTTCAAATAATTATTTTCAGCTTCATAATGTATTATTCATTCCTACTTCTTGTAAGAATTTATTATTTGTTTATGCTTTTACTAATGTCAATAATGTTTCTATTGAATTCTTTTCTCATTGTTACATGATTAAGGATGTCCACGCGAAGCAGCTCCATCATTTATGCTAGAATAATAATGGTTTATGCTCTTAGAACCCATTCGACAGCCTCGTAACCTAGTCACCACAATGACTTACACTCTAGAGCAACGATATTCGCATTTGGGACATGCAATTATCAAACACTTCGACAAGCTCTTTAGCAACTTAAAATTCCTTTTATGTCCTAATAAATCGAGTCTTTGTCTTGCTTGTAATGTCATTAAGGTTCATAAGTTACTTTTTTTAGTCTCCCATTTTAAAGTTAACAATCCACTCAATTTTATTTGTTCTAATCTTTAGGGTCCATCTCCTGTTCCTTCTGTGGATGGTAACCAATATTATATGCTATTTTATGATCGTTATTCTAAATATTGTTGGATTTGTTTTATTAAGTATAAATCTGAAGTGCATAGCATTTTTATTAAGTTTTGTCATATTATTGAAAAAAAATTTGATCGACAAATAAAAATCTTTCAGGCTTATTGGAGAGGGGAATATCAAGCCTTGCAATTGTATTTACTTGAAAATGAAATAACTTAATCCAGCTCATATCCTAAAACTACAGAACAAAATGGATGTGCAGAAAGAAATCACCGATATATTATAAAGACTAGTTTGGCTTTACTTCAAAATTCCTCCATTCCCACAGAATATTGGACTTATGCTTTTGATACTGTAATTGACATAATAAATCGGTTGCCTACACCTATTCTTTCTCATTATAATCTACATCAAATTCATTTTCAACAAAGTCCTTATTACAATAATTTGCCAGTTTTTGGATGCTTGTATTATACTTGATTATGACCTTATACTCCATATAAATTAGCGGTTTGTTCTAAATAGTGTGTTTTTATAGGGTATAACAAGCTTCATAAAGGTTTCTATAGTCTTTATCTTGAATCTAAAAAGTTTATTATCTCACGTCGTGTTTTTTTTTATGAACAAGAGTTTCCTTTTTCCAAATCTTCCATGACGAGTTTTGGTGTTCAGGATTCCTCACTAGCCACTATTTTTTTGCCATCATGATTCACTCAAACTTCTACCTCACCACTGTTACCTCTATCGTTGCCTAATGCAACTACCTTAACTAATTCCACACCTTGTACTACAAGGACAACATCATCTTCCCAACCCACACACCATAAATCAACGTCATCTCAACCCCGTGCCACACCCATTATTGATGCCCCTTTTTATTTTCTCAACCAACACACCTACACCATCCATAAACCATCCATCCATCCACATTAGCTAGTCCCATCACAACCCCCATCGTTGATAATTCATTACATGTGCCACATACATCACCAAAAAACTCTTCTATAACTTCATCTGAATTGCCTTTAATTGTTGACTTAACTTGTTATAATTCTGATACTATCGCATTACCTAATCGACATCCTATGGCTACCAAATCTAGAATTGGTACTCTTAAGCCTCGTCAAATTTTACCTCCTTTGAAATTGAACCATCAACTTATAAACAAGCCAATAAATTTGAAAAGTGGAGATAAGCAATAACAGAAGAGTATAACGCGATGATTCACAACAATGCATGGGTTTTAGTGCCTCCTTCTTAAGTTGATAATATAATTGGATGCAAAAGGGTATATCATATCAAGCGAAAATCAGATGGTACCATTGATCAATATAAGGTGCGTTCAGTGGCAATCAGACTTAATCAACGACCAGGTGTGGATTACACGAACACTTTTAGTCCAGTTACGAAACCTAACATTATTTGTCTTTTATTATCATATGCTTTATCTAATAATTGGGAGATTCAACAATTGAATGTTTCTAACACTATTTTGCATAGTTCATTTAACAAGAATGCTTTTATGCAACAACCACAAGGATATGTTAATCCTACATATCTGAACTATGTTTGTAAATTACAAAAATCTATTTATGGATTAAAACAGGCACTTTGAAAATGGTTTAAGTGCTTGATGAATGCATTGATCAACCTTGGTTTCAAGGATTCAAAGATCGATACCTCTCTCTTCATCCTACATCATGGTTCGGTTCAAGTTTTTTGTTTATTATATGTTGATGATATTATTATCATGGAAAACACTAGTCATATGGCCACCAACACAGTTTATTCTCTCCAACTTTCATTTGTGTTTGTGCTAAAGGATTTATGATGTCTTTCTTACTTTTTGGGCACAGAGGCACATTGGACTTCAAATGGTTTACTCAATCCAAATATATAAAAGATTTGTTAATCAAAGCTCAAATGGAGGATGAAAATAGTGTTGCTACACCAGCTTATAACAAAAGTAAAATTGAGTATTCATGATGGGACTTCTTTTTCTGACACTACTCTTTATCGAAGTATTGTTGGAGGTTTACAATACCTCTGTTTAACTCATCATGATATTTATTATACAGTCAACAAGGTTTCTTAAATCATGCATTCACTTACATTAGACAACAGTTAAACGAATACTTCTCTATCTTCTTAGCACTATTAATCATGGCATTTTGTTGAGAATCTTAAGTTCTTTTTATATCTCGACTTACAGTGACTCTGATTAGGAAGGCAGCATTGATGATCTTAAGAGTACCACAGGCTTTACTATTTATATTGGTAAAAATTTAATATCATGGGAATCAAGGAAACAAAGAATGATGGCCAAATGATCAACTAAATTTGAGTATCGTGTTGTTGCTACTATTGTAACAGAGTTACAATGGTTACAATCGGTTATGCAAGAAATTGGTATTCCTTCAACATCCTTTACTATTTTGTGGTGTAATAATTTAAGTGTTATCTCACTACTACACCTATTTTTCATGTTGGGACCCAATTCGGGAACCGGATCCCAACCGAAAAATGAAGGGAACAAAGCTGGTTCAAATCGGATAAATCGAATCCGAAGGCGAATTAATAACAAAATGTGGAAGCAAAAACAAAAGGTGGACGAATCGAATCATAACATGCGGAAGCAAACACAAAACCGAAAGCAAGTCGGATCTCAAAATCGAATACACATCCGAATCAAATACAAAAACGAATCGAAACCAATTTTCGACATCCGGGAACATACTCTTTAGAAAAGCATCGCGTTGGAATCCTTAGGACTTAACCTATCCAAATCCGGTATAA
>JAOSBK010000004.1:4975723-4986497 GCA_027568895.1 Erythroxylum shatona
CTCTTTATTTTAATTTCTAATTTCTACATTCAATACCCCACTCATACTTGCTAATTTAAACACTCAATTCTAAAAATAATAAAACAATTAAATCAATAATAAAAGTAACTAATAAAAAAATTCGGGGCCCAACAACACTGATATCAAATTCTACACACCAACAAAATATTCACATCAACTAGTTGCATAATGAAATAAGAATAAAGAAAAATAAAGATGGGCAAACAAATATATAAAATCTGTTTTAAAATTTTAAATTAAATAACATTTCAGCAATCCTAATAAAACCATTGTCAAACAAGAAGGACAATAGCCCCTGCTTTGTTACTATCATCTAGTTTAGCATGTGAAGTGGGTTGTCTTGAACCAAAAATTAAACAACTTACAAAATAGTTTACACAACTTTGTTACTATCATCTAAAATCTTATCAAACCTCAATTATATCTAATAATATTATTGCCTTCCCATGCAAATAAAAGCCTTTCTTCTTTATGCTTATGATAAGCATAATTCCAATAACCTTAATATCTTAAAGAGCAAGTTGACGCAAGAATAAATTAGACCCTGGCCATTATGGAGACAAAAAAGGAAACCAAGCATAATTTAGAACGTGAACCTAACTTGTAGCTCAGAAATAGAACATAAAAAGTTTATAATATATGTGCAAAATAAAAACCAAAGGAGCAATGTGGTTTTAAAGATAAATTTACTACAAACTAATAGGAATAAGAGATAACAAGCTAGGATTTGTGCTATGTTGAATTCACTCTACATCCACATGAATAAGGAACAGAAGTCCACAAACCTATAGATGATATAAACTAAAACATATATGCAAATTTGTAAAACTAATGGAATGCTATGAGGAATGCTAGGACAATTTTAAGACAGTACCTAGAGGTAGCTAGAAAACAAAAACATAACATGAATTCCCACACTTTGACATTTAGGTTATAATTGAAGACATTATCAAGTATCAATTTTTGTAGACAGATTCCTTAAGGAAACAAGATTGCTAAGTTACTTGATCTTACCATATGGACAATGTCGATATTTTTATTGTTGCATTCTTCATATACTCTGATAGAAAGATTAGTAAAGCAGAGATTGACAATAACTTATATAGACTGACAATGTCGATATTTTTGTTTTTTAGGCATTTTGAAATCTAGAATCAAATGTGACAGTTGCAATATACTCAGTATTTTTCCAAGTTATTGTAAACTAGTAGACAATTACAATGCTCCTCCTAATGGCAAAATCCTAATTCTAGCTAATGTAGATAAGATTGGAATTCTTAATCCCCTAATTATGGATCAAATAGTTCACCTTAGAGTCATTTACAAGGAGTTGAACCTCACTGTGAACATATATGTTATTTATGCACTCAACTACTCTTTCTAAAGAACTAGGCCATTCATAGATTAGATTATAGGAAAAGAGCAACTTACAAAGAAAGGGAGGTCCTTAGTATCACCATCCTGAACTGTCATTGATATCCACTGAATGATCTATGCCAATAGATAACAGAAACAAGGTATCAAATGTACTACCAGGTATTGTATATGCTCATATACTTGGAACAAGTTGCAAGAAATGATAATAAACAAAAGGCATAACCATCCAACAAATGCACAAACATTATACAATCACAATCAAGAAGATATATCTAATCATGCCTATAAATGTGGGAAAATAATAAATCCCAAAAACTGAAACATTGATGCACTGTCTTTGGGGACAATAATAGTATAAATCATATGTTGGGCTTCTCATCGGGCCAAGCAAATGTCAATCGCCCCATTGACCAAACATCCGAACTTAAAGCTTTTATTTCACATTACAAACAGTAGGTAAGCAAACTCATTCTCTATTAGTTACAACACCACCGATAAGTTTTGACCCATTATTGCTTCCCCAATCCACGAGCATAGCCCTATCAGGAATGCATAAATTCATAAATTCGGGATTAAACTAGAATAATCATGAAAAACTAATGGTTATATGATAATTTAGTGACAGACCCTAGTTTAAGGACATAGGTATCGGTTCTCATGAACGGCCTTAATGGTCTCGTAGTTATACACATAATGAATCCCGCCCTCTGAGTACTTCACATTAGGAGAACATTTTTCTATAATGAGATATATAGGTTGCTGAACTAAAGCAAAGAGAAGAGAGAACAGAGAAGAATGAAGCTTTGATGACCCTATTAATAGCATATCAGTAACCATTTGAAGTATAAGCCCTTAATTGAAAGCTTCTTTGACTGTCCTCTTAATATGCTGTCATCTGAGCTTTCTGTTTGTTTCCTTACATCGTTCAAGTGTTTTTGCTTTCTTTTCTCATTGTGTTATCGTTTTGCACACTTTTGATGTAGGAGAGTAAGCGTACTCCATACAAACTTACTGTCCTTCACTATTATTTAATACAATCAATTTTATTTTTTAAAAAGGATAGGTAAATGTTTTTATACGTGTATATATTGCAGTACTTTTGTCTATTTTGGAGGAATCGTATCATGTGCTTTAATTTTATTAAATAAAACTTGGTGAGAATTTTAATTTTCTTAGACATATTCTAAATATTTATTAGTAAATAGAGAAATTTTATTGTAAATATAAATGAGTACATAACTATATAATATTAGTAAATGTCATTTAGTAAATACATGATTGCAACTATAATAACAATCCTTTTGTTGCCCTTTATTATATGTAGCAACAAATTAATATTTTCTTTGCCTTTTAATATTGTTAAAGACAACACTTTAAAAATGGTTGCTCTATATTAATTTTTAATAACACATTTTTAAATTGTTGTAAACATATTATTGCTTAAAGCACTTTTTATCGTCATGTTTTTAGCATTTTACGTGAATTTAAAACTCCCAAACTTGAATAAAGATGACGAGTTATACTAAATTAAATTAAACTTATTCAAATATTCATCAAGAATATATTATCATCAAATGGGGTTTGTATTAGATTTTTATTGTATAAGTTTGTTTCACCTTATTAGTTGATGAAATAATCCAATTAACTAAGATATGTAATTGACATTATCGAAATCTATGTTGAAGCTAAAAATAAATTCTCAATTTTGCATTGGCATTTGACGATTCTTTGTTCCCAATATTAATTATAGTATTATTTGTGAATTGTGTATCATTAATTTGGTGTTGGTCTAATGGGATAATAATTTCGTAAGATAATCATTCTCATCACTTAATTCATCAATCGTATCACAAAGGTAATGAAAGCAAAGTAGCATACATTTCCAAATTCCAACCAACACAACTATCGCCTACAAATATTGACCAGTTTTGTCCTCTTAGATAGATATGTTTCTTTCTCTTACTCGACATCGTTTTGCTGTTTTTTTCCCTAGTATAGTGTGACCTTGATTATCATAGTGATCCATATGGCTCAACTAAAACCCTGATAGCATCAGCATCTTCTTTCATCATTTTCCAGTGTTTTTGTAAACCTTGACTTTTCATTGTGCTGTTTCCAATATCCCCGACATAAATTCTCAAGTCAATCACTACTGATGTTCCAATATTTCCAAGATAAAATTTTAGCTCAAATTTAAATTTGAATAAATATAAGTTTTATTTGTGAATTTTATCTCAATTTAATTTAATTTTTAAAATTTTATTATAATTAATTACACTTAAAAACTTATTCCTTCTAAATTCAATTAAATCAAATTTATTAATTACATTTAAATTAATTTGAATTAAGATTGATCTAATCTTTCACCCTCCAATATTGGAGTACAATTGGTTAGCAAATTGAAGGGAAAGTATCCACCGATGTGAGAAAAGTAATATAATTGGGAATAAACTATGAATGAAGTGTTATAGTTACATGCATGGGAAATGGACAAGGTTTGCATTACGAGAAATTGCATATATTGACGTGCAAGCTAATGCTTGGGGTGTGATACGACTTCTAGGTCCACACTTTGACTCCAAGATCCTTACAAGTCTTCGAATCCTATCCTCTTTCTGCGACCACAGCTGGCCCAGTATTGGGCACCATTTGCTAAACGATAAAACTGTAACAAAGGAGATTGAGCATTATCATTTTGTGGAGAACAGCTATTTCCTTGTCTTGTTGCAGAAAGTTCAGGTGAACATTAACTCATTGCTCTGATACAAGCTTAAATGGATCTCGATTGTTGGTTGTCCAATGCTGCAGTCCAGCCTACCTTTACAGTCCAATGTTCGAGTTCGTCCTCCGTCAGCCTAACATCGAGTTCACATACATTACAGGCCTTATTTACTTCCACCATTTATGAACACTATACCAATGTTTGAAATAGTTTAACCATGACTGGTTGATGCAATAGTATGGATCATGTGAAGCTACCTCTTAATTAAAAATTAAAAAAGTATAATTGAAATGATCTGGATCGTGAATGAGGTAGATATGGGGCTGAACCTAAGCTCATCGCCTATGATCTCAGTAGGTAGTCATTATTCGCTACTCACTTTCTCAAGTTCGATCAAACCCAACCTTCTTAAACATTTTAATCACATGAACAACTACCGTTTATCATGAAGTTTCATCTTAACTCATATTATCCTTCCTCTCCTACCCCTCCTGATTCCCATCATTCAAAGGAAGCATCATTACCTAGTACTCCTGTTTTGCTCTCCTTAAATGCTTCTACTTATTACATCTAATTTCTCTGGTTTAATTTTGTTGTATTTGTTGTTGAGAACGAACTTTCAGACATGTTTCATCCATTTATCAAATCTTCTTTATCTCTGTCAGGATCAATCAGTATCTAGAAAATCTCAAGGATAGTTATTTCTCTGGTATACTTTATGTTCAATGTTGGAGAATTCATGTAAGTTTGGCAGGCTACCGAACAATGACAGCGATCACCAAACATGAACTTAACTAGAAAAATAATCAACAATTTAGAAATTTACGATAAACCGAACTATTAAACCCTAATATAAAGACGAGAAATCCACCTAGAGTAAAAGAATTCAAGTAATTAGATTATTAGGACAAGTAAATTAATGGCTATGCACATTATAATTATTTTCAGATGATCCCTTCCAGCTACTACACATACTCCACTGATCAGAGCTAGCCACGGAGGAATAGTTAGACACTCCATTCCCGCATTTAGCCACCGTCCTCACGCTCTCTATCAACTCCTCTGTTCGTGCTTCTTGTGCCAGAATCTCCGCCAACTGTTCTGGGTTTATCACCAACTTCACCTTCCAAACCCCTGTACTATTATACCTTGGAAACACCTCATGACCAGCCTCCTTTGGTTGCTTCTGTATCCTCTGGTTATCAAACGACATGCGGTATGGCGTCTTTTTAGACATTGACGAAAAAATCCTACCACTGTCAGAGACATTGTTGTCTTGTTGAGTAGTGAATGTGTTTTTGTTGGCGTTGAGAGGGAGGAGGTAGTAGAGTTGGCCACCGTGAAGCTCGTCGGTGTGGAGAAGAGGTTCTTGAGAGTCAGGGTCGCGACTACGATATATGGCGTGACCTGGGAACTCGTTCGTTATGCACTCTGCTGTGACCGGTGCAGACAGCTCCATGATTCCACCGTTTGTTGTCGCTACTCTGATCATTTCTTCCTCTGATCCATACCCTTTGAACACGCAGTTGCCCATGTATGAAAGACTGTAGTTAGTCGCAATATTCTCGTTCTTTTTATCGTTGAGGTGGTGATGATGGTGGGAAGTGAAGAGATGCGAAGATGACTAGAGAGATTGCATATATGTATACGATTTGATTATTCGTGCGTGGGTAGGGGGTTTCGTGGGGGTTTCTTTCCTTGGGTTCAATTCATGTGCAGCCGACACAAGTATGCCTTTCTTGACTGGAGAAAATCACGAATTTTTCAGGTTTATGTTAGGGATGGCCCCAGACTCTATTAACTTGCGGTGTAAAGAATAATACTCTAGAGGTCAAGCTGTAACGAGATTGACCATCTCGTGATCATTACTGTATCGCAAGTCAATAGCTAAATCAATGTGTTTCGGCCAATTGATTGGGCTAAGTGCTAACCGGTGGCTTTTACTGAGTGGAGCCCAACTTTAAGGCCATGAAAAGAAGAGAATGTTTGGATACTTCTTCATGGATTGGTTTGGCCATCGAAGGCTCGTCAAGCGCCGTCAATGTTTATCAGGATTCGGAGGAGAATGAACCTGCCTGAGACCTAAACTTCGGAGATGCTGACACAGAAACAAACATTGGATCAAACACCGCTATTAAACCTGTTATAATGCTAGCTTGATTCAAGAGTCTGCGGTTCTGTGTAAGAAGATTAGACCTAGGCCAATCCTATAGAAAGCAAAAGTTTTTGTTTGTCATGCTCTTTTTAATGAATCCACAATATTGGATCAGTTGACAGACATGACGCATTACTTCTAAAGTTAACCATTGTTTCAGTTTGATAAACCCCTTACATTAAAATAAGTTACAACTATGAGCCGTATTACTAATTGTGTTCTGAATACTTTTGCATCAAAAAGTAACCATCGTTTAAGTAGGCGAATAGGATGTATCACAAGTTACTGATAGTGAAACTTTCGGTGCCACTAATCATGTCTTCAAGAGTTTTTCCACGAAGGTGATGATGGACTTGGGACATTGATCTTGAAGTTCGCGAATTCTTTATAAAATGTAACAAAACATAACATAATTTATCTTAACTAATGCTAAATTAAGGCACTGTTACTCGCTGAAAATGACAATATAAACTTTTACCAGCTAATCAAAAACTGAAATTCGAAAAGAAGCTATAACTTCTCGATTTGTTTAGAAAAATTTGGGAGTATCTTGCAAAGTTGAATTTGTATAGGATATTGTATCTTGCACGAGGTAAAATGAAGGCTCAAACACCTTGACGCTTACTTATATGAAACACAAAATAAGGCTTATTTTTTATTTTATAAAAACCAAAATATGATAAAATAAGCTTCAAAGTACAAGGACTTATATTAGTAGAGTTTTTATTAGTTGAGCTTTTGTCAAAGAACTTTTGTCGAAAGAACATTTCTAAGAAATCAATTGACTGTTTGGCTGTCAATTAAAAAAAACTTTTTTTGAAATAGCTTTATACAGTAAATTCTTTGACAACACAAAAATAAAAATATTTTTAATTTTAACTATATTTTATTTTTTAATAAAAATTATTTATGTATATAAATATTATTTAAAGTATATCAAACAATATGCAAGTATAATATATTAATTATTATATAATTTTAAACCATATGAAACATAAATGAAAGTATATTTAACCAAATCTTTTATATGGATTATAACATAAGTAAAACTAATATTAAAAATAAATATTAAGACATATTAAAAAAGTCAAATAATATTATATAATTTTCAAAATAAATGTGAAGATGAGTTTGTGGGTATTATGAGAATTATGTGTAAAATATAAGGTCAATAGACTAAAAATAAGCTCATTAATTGATCTGAAAAATTTACTGAAAAAATATTTTTTAAAAAAACTTTAAATTGAGCTTTTAAAAAAAATTATTTTAACTGCCAAAAAAGTTATATTCACTAAAAATTTACTATTTTATTTTATAGGTAAATACTTATTTTAAAAAAAAAACTTTTGAGATAAAAAAATACTTATTTACTCTCCAAAAATTTACCCAAATAGGCGCTAAACTCCCAAAAAGATTAGGCATGAGATCCTTTGCTCTCAAATATGTGTATTAACCTTATTCTATTAAATTCAAACCATCTATTTATATAGAAACTACGTAAATAAATAATTTGAATTCAATAAGACAGACAGAGTCTCTGTCCCCGAAAAATTATAGTTGTACGCAATCTGCCGTCACTTGCAAGGTAACACGAACCTTCTTCAGAAACAGCCTCATCGCGGAGCTGACGTACGTACATTTGGCTTTAGCCGAACTTGGGTCTTTCCTTGTACGACAAGAAGAAGATGATGATTATGCAGCTTCCTTCTGGGCACAATATGACTAGGCTTTGGCATCAAGCAGAAGCGTTTATAACAACGCTTGTTCCTAAGCTTCTAGTGAATATTACAAAGTGAAAAGGCCCTTGTTTTCGTATGTAAAAAATAAATAAAAAATAGAAAAATCCAAACATACAATTTGAAAAACGCAGGTTTCCTTTAAGTGGAGAGTGAAGACGCATTCAATTAAATTTTAAACAGAAAAATAAACATTAGTTTAGCTTTAAATAAAAATTTCAATTATATTAAATATATGATTTAAACCTATATATCTTTCTTAATTATTAGTTTTTGACCAACGCAGAATTAGGAAAATTAGGTTTTATATGACACTTTTTAAAACTGAAACCACAAAATGAAATTATAATATCAAAATATGAAATTCCATTTTGTGTGTTATTTGGGGGGAAAAACAAATATTAACTGGTCAAAAAAAATTTGGTAAAGACACTTCAACGTTTAACTTGGTAAAGTTGAAGGGCATTCAGGGATGGTGGCTTAATCGAAATACTCTTTGAACTACTCTAAAATTGCTCGTTAGTCAGTCAACGAACATTACAATTTTGTAAAGAGTAGGTAGAACATAATCCAAGAACGTTCTATAAAACCCAAAGCCAAGTTACTTAAGTATGTATGCTTTTTCCACATTGACAAACTTCATTTGACAATTCCACCATTTGTTTTCACATGTAGACTTGATGTTTGCAGATTTAGATATGGTTGATGTGTTTAATAAGCCTTAACCCACTCTAACCAGATGAGGTCACCGTCCCTACCAATGAAGGATCGCCCAACTCTGATGATAGCAACCCTACTTCCTCTAGTGGTACACCCCTCTCCATTTAGGCACTTGGTTTCTCTTCCTTCTTGTTTTTATCTCTTTATATGCAGAGGTGTAGCGTATGGATGCTTGGGCACTTTTAGTCTATTTGTTTCTCAATTTATAAAATTTCTTTATTGTCTATATTTTGCATATCTACTTTTATGAATGAATAATTATTGTCAAGAATATGGAGTCTAATTTCAATGCATTAATCAGTTTCGAATAAAAATGAATTTGATGAGCATGTAGAGTCTATGTCTAATGTCTTAACAAAATTGTTAGAATTTTGATCCTAATGATTAATATCATCCATAAAGTACACATATTTTATATTTTTTAAATGTTTCTGTTGATAAAATACTTGCACTTATTGATTATAAGAACATATTTTGTGTTTTGTGGAGTAGATTGGAGACTGGATCATTTGCTTTTTTGGGCTTCTTATGTTATGCTTCACATCTTCGAGGTCTGTGTCTTTTCACCCTAATTTGCATCTTCTCAAACCTTCCAGATTGCTCTTTTTTAGATTGAGTTTCACAGACTAAGTGTCTGTTTGGATGAGTTTATGTCAGTAGAGCTTTTTTTAGTAGAACTTTTCTTAAAAGAGCTTTTCTGATAAACCAGTTGACTGTTTGGCTGTCAATTAAAAAATAGCTTTTTTAAAAGAGCTTTATACAGTAGACTGTTTGGTAATATAAAAATAAATAGCATTTTTATTAATTTTAATTATATTTTATTTTATAATAAAATTATTTATGTTAAATAATATTTAAAGTATACTAACCAATGATTTTGATATTTTTTTTGATCCTAGATAAAGACTTAAAAGATAAATAGTGACCAATATATCAACATATGCTCAGAAAATTCAGAATACAAGAAAAATATTGAGCTTACCTCAACAACAACAACAGCTTCTTCCGCTTCTTTCAGCCTCACAAGTAATTTTGCAAATTTGTTTTTAAAATTTTTTGGTCAACCTCACAAGTCACAACATAAGATACCAACAAAAGCTTCTTTCAACCTCATAACATAAAATACTAAAAAAAAGACTACAAATGTTTTAAATAATAGTCTGTGTTTTTCAACACAGACGAAGACGCTTCTGCGTTGTTCATCAACGCAGAAGGTTTACGTTGAACAACGCAGACCTTCAACGCAAACCAAGGTCTGCATTGAAACAACGCAGACGTGGTCTGCGTTGCTTATCAACGCAGACGATACTGTCTGCGTTGAACAACGCAGATTGAATGTTTTTATTTACGTAAGTGACGGAAACTTACGAAAAAATAGCTTCCCGAAAAAGCTAAAATTTGGGGCTTTTATGAAAAGTTCCAAATTTTAACTTTTGCAAAAGTTGTATTTGAGCTTTTAAAAAAGTTATTTCTATATAAAAAGTGCTTTTGAAATTTACAGCCAAACACCAACTTTTTCCTTAAAATAGCTTTTGCGGTAGACAAAAGTGCTTTTGAATCCTCCAAAAGTTGAACCAAACAGAGGCTAAGTCTTTAAAATAGTTAAAGCTAATGATTTAAAGATGTGATGCTTTGCTGAAGCATATATTATCCATTTAGTTTAGAACTAAATTGAGTGCTAAAGTGTTATGAGATATCCAAAAGGGTTGGATATATTCTTACAGACCCATTGAACAAATTGTTTGATTCAATGTATGCGTATAGGAGAATCGTTCTCAAGATAAATAGTGGGAGTAAGAAGGAATTTGAAAAGTTCAAATCTCATGACTATAGATCTAATTGGAACTAATGTCTTTAATGATACATTTGATGTATAGTTGAAAGGCTACGAGATATTGAAAGATTCACTTTCATGACGAATTCAAAGAGTTTGTTTTGGAAATGATTGTGAATTTATCACTTCTATAAGAAGGTTAGTGGGAGTATAGTTGTCCTCTTTAGTGGGAGTATGTGGAGACATATTGCTCACAGAGAACAACAGTT
>JAOSBK010000004.1:4986597-5011328 GCA_027568895.1 Erythroxylum shatona
CTTCCACAAAAATTTTGATTAAAATTTCAAGAGTTCTATCATTCCACTCCGCTTTAATCCTTTTTTTCAATTTATCCCCACCTTGAATATCTTGGCTTGGTATTGACATTTTCTAACAACAACAAAATCTCCACTGCATATAACAATGAATTTAACAAGTATAAGAAAATATAAAAGCATAACCAAAATGACTATGGAAGTTTATACACGTACAAAATATAAACAGGTAAGAGTTCTCATATAGCAATAGATCACAACAACTGTTCTCATAGCTACAAACGAACCAACTATTCACAAAACAAAATTTTGAGCTTACCTCAACAACAACAAAAGCTTCTTCCGCTTCTTTCAGCCTCACAAGTAATTCTGCAAATTTGTTTTTAAAATTTTTTGGTCAGCCTCACAAGTCACAACATAAGATACCAACAAAAGCTTCTTTCAACCTCATAACATAAAATACAAAAAAAAACTACAAATGTTTTAAATAATAGTTTGTGTTTTTCAACACAGACGAAGACGCTTCTGCGTTGTGCATCAACGCAGACAGTCTGCGTTGAACAATGCAGACCTTCAACGCAGACCAAGGTCTACATTGAAACAACGCAGACGATACCGTCTGCGTTGAAACAACGCAGACGTGGTCTGCGTTGCTCATCAACGCAGATTGAATGTTTTTATTTACGTAAGTGACATAAACTTACGAAAAAATAGCTTCCCGAAAAAGCTGTATTTGAGCTTTTAAAAAAGTTATTTCTACATCAAAAGTGCTTTTAAAATTTACAGCTAAACACCAACTTTTTCCTTAAAATAGCTTTTGCGGTAGACAAAAGTGCTTTTGGATCCTTCAAAAGCTGAACCAAACAGAGGCTAAGTTCATTCACAAAGGTTATTACTATCACCCCAGCATCGAGACTAGAGATTTAAATGGCTTCATAACTAGGGCGTTAGATATAATCCCTTAAGCTTTCCTCCACTCTTTAAGTATTATACACTAGTCCTGAGGTCTACATCTATTATTGTCAAAGTGTTATACAAGTCTCACAACTAGTTATTAGAAAGTATCTTTTGAAACATGGACGATGGTACGAAAACATGATCGTGGTGTTCGAGTCAAGGTGACAGAAAAGGTTGTATATATTATGGCGTAAAATGTGGAATGTAGCTGTAGAAGTTTCTTATACCGTTGTGTATGATCAATAAGGTCATATACGTAATCATATATATCCAAGATTAAGATCTTAAAATCAAATGGTAGTAGCTCAACTAAAATGTCAAATGGTAAGAAGTAAAGATGGCAATGGAGCGGGCCTGGCCAGATCCAGGCCACTGCTCAAAGTCGATCTTAACATTTTATAGATCTGGGTAAAGTAAAAAATGGTCTTTATGAGGGTCAAAAGTGGATTCTATTTTGTCTCATTTTATTCTTTATAAGGATTAAGAATGAGCCCTATTTTGCTTCATTATACTCTTTATGAGAGTAGAAAGTGGAACGTATTTGCTAATTTTGTTTTTATAAGGGTCATAAGTACACCTATTTTATTCTTTACAAGAGTGAGCCTTGGGCAAATGCTCTGTCGGGCCTGACCTTGCCATTTCAAGCCAAGGCCCAGCTCGAGACCTAATCAGACATGAGAGGCCACCAGGGCTAAGCTCAAGCCCATCACTGAGCTTTGCCTGACAAGGGCCCAATGCAGCTCAAGCAAGCCTGGTCTAATTTCTTTTTATATTTTAACAAAAGCAAAATGACATCATTTTTCCACAAAACGACGTCATTTTAGATTATTGGGGCCCAAATAGCCCAAGCCCTAACACTACCAGAGGCTCAACTAGGCCGAGAAAATCAGGCTCGAGGCTCAGTCAACTTGAGTCTGACCTATTGACTTTAGGTTTGCCATCACTACTAAAAACTCGTCAACTATCAAAGTTATCGCACAAGTTTCATATTTAGTTGGCAAGGGAGTAAGATTGTCAAGTATGTATAACGCTTCCTTTAATAATTGTTGTGGGCTTAGGATTAATGTTGATAAATGAGGTTCTCCTAAATAGTAGAGCATAAGGTGTATGGTTATTGATACTGATATGGCCAACAACCTCAATTTAAATCTATTGTTATTATCTATACCTATGTATTATTTGTACATATATATTATTTGTACATATTTATTGCCACCATCTCTGCACCTTAAACACTAAGAATTACAAAGTCTCTTTATGATATCAGAGCATCATAGGCTTCATAACTACAACAATGTCAGATACCGATTACTTCCCTCCCATAACCATCGTCACATCTTCTTCTTCTTCTTCTCCAATAATGCCTCCCCTACCAACACTTCCTCCTAATCAAAGATCTATCCTTCAATAGACTTTTTGCAATTTTATTTTATGGAAAATACAATTTTTACCATTTCTTAGTTGTCATGACCTTGAAAGTCATATTGATAGCTCCAACCATCCTCCTCCACGAGTGATTGGTGACATCAAAAATCTTGTGTAGAAAACTTGGAAGAAGAATGACAAACTTGTTTTGGCATGGTTGGTTGCTTCGATAGATCAATCTGTTATACCTTTAGTCATGAACATCGATACTGCTCAAGTTGCTTAGGATAATATTGTGCAAGCATTCAATGCTAGATCTCTTCCTCAAATCCAAACTCTTAAAAGTAATCTTTATAAAATTGAACAACATGGTACCGAAAGTGTTGCTTAATTTTTTAATTGTGCCAAAAACTATTATGATATCTAATTTCTCTCAATGTCACTGTGAGCATGGATGATCTAGTTCAGTCTATTTTGTGGGAGTTTCACTCAACCTTTCGACCCTTCGTTCGAGCAATTAATGCTCAATTAAGTCTCATCTCTTACTGTGAACTTTTTGGTCTCATCTTAACTGAGGAACAACAACTTCAAAAGGAGAATCTTCCTCCTGTGTATCTTATTATAGTTCATTATTCAACTCGTCAATCATCTCTTGGACAAGAACAAGGAAGGCATGGAGGAAATTTTGGTAGTCGATCTTCTACCTCTGTGATCTGTTCTGAAATGACTTTTCCTTTACTCGTCGTTCTTCTATATAACTTTCTCCAACCTTAAATCTTGCTTTCACTCAACCATCTTCTCCTCAACAACAGTGGATTGTGGATTCTAGTGCCACCCATCATATAACAGTTGATTTAGGTAACCTTGGCCTCCATGATGAATTCAATTTTCTTAATCAAGTTCAGCTTACCAATGGTAACCACCTTTCCATTTCTAATATTGTTCATCACCGTTCTCTTTGAATAATAAGTTGTCTATACTCTTTGATATTCTCCATGTTCGATTTACTGTAACAAATCTGTTATTTGTTAGTAATTTTACTCGAACTAACAAGGTTTCCATTAAATTCTTTCCTACTTGTTTTGTCATAACCGATCTTTGGTCACAAAGGATTTTACACAAAGGATAACTTGAGAATGGACATTATTCACTTCCTTTACATCTTTTACCTAAATCTTCTTCTCCACAAGCGCATCACATTACTTTTTATACTTGGCATGCTCTTCTTGGCCATACCTCATGTCGAACAGTACAACAACATTGACGTCAATTGTTCTTTCTTGTTCTTCTTCCAAATCTATGCATTTATGTTCTGCTTGTAGTTTCAGTAAAATCCATAAACTTCAATTTCCTATTTTTGACAATAAAACCAACTGTCCATTAAATCTTGTGTGCTCTGATCTTTAGGGTCATGCTCCTAACCCATCTATAGATGGTTTTTTTCTACCATGGATTGTTTTTTGATATTTCAATAAGTACTCTTGGTCATTTTTCATTCACTATAAATTTAAAGTCCTTAATTGTTTTATTAAATTTCGTTCTATTATTGAAAAGTATTATTTGTACATATCTACTATTATCTTCTCTACGCCTTATATATGCATCGTCTCCATACTTTATTAAACACGGAGAAATATAGAGTCTTTTCAGTTATGTGGTATGAATTATTCACTTGAAAATGATTGTAAGCAAAGATATAAATATTGTTCTATATCGGCTGGAAGGTACCGTATCAGTTGGTACTAAAAATTTCGCTTGGTATCAATCAGTATTTAAAATATCAGTCGCTACAATGAAGCTTGAAAACTGCAGGGACTAAATAACCAAAAAAAAAATAACAAATCGACCTCTCACTCTCGATTTTTCCTCTCTTCTTCTCAAGTCTGACCATTTTTGCTTGTCATCGCTGTCCTCCGGTCACCACCCCTCTCCACCGCACCTCCCCATCTGTTGCCTACCTCTCCCTCTCTCCAGTCTCCACAGTGCCTCCCCACCTGTTGTCCTCCTCTCCCTCCTTCTCCTCCGCTTGTTGCTATTTTCCTTTGTCCACCATCGCCACCACTACTCCTACTTAACCTGAAAGCCAAATTTTTTAGATATGGTTTTTCACCCAACCCACCAAAGCAAATTGACATTGTGATCTTTTTTGGTGTGCTTTCAACTGGTTTTTTCATACTCTTGAATTGCATTTATGATTGTGAATGGTTGGATTGGAATTGAATGAAATGAATGGGTTTTGTTTTATCTGATTTCGTGGTTTATTTTATGTTTGGATTGGTGGTTTGGTTTATGTGGGACGTATCTTAATTTTTCTAATGGAGGTATACATGACTTGAAAGTTGAAAGTTTCAACTTAAAATTTAGAATCTAAACTTGTAAGTATTTAAAGCAAATAATTAATTGATATAATATTTTGTTACATAACTGTTATTCTTAAAATTAGTATTGGGTATTAATTTATTCGATACTATGTTGTGATATTGATATTTAATGTTGAATTGTATCAATAAAATAAATTCGAATAATTTTCAGTTCCATTCATAATAACTAAATAAACTAAACTATCCCAATTAGTTAATGAAATAGATAATTTGTATAAATTCCAATGCATAAGAGCATTTAAAGAACAAATGATTTCTTGTTTCAATCTCCTAATTACAAAGACAACATTAGGGATTACCATTTGCAGTGATGTTGTCTTTATCATTTCTACTTAACATGTTCTTTACCACTAGCTAGACAATGAAAGTTATTCCTAGAATATATTTCTTGAACCAAATAAATTTGTACCAAATTAGCTTGGGGTTCTACTATAGGAAGATTCATAAAGCTATTTTTCTGATGTATTTTCTTAAAGCATTTTCAACCCATATAATCTTATCATTCAACTTCTAATTTAGTTTGTAGTTAGGAATGGCCTCATTGATTTTATTAAAACCTCTAAATCTAATGGTATGATATGATAACTCATTTACATATTTATGTATAGAAGTTAATTACTCAATTTTCTCTAGATATATAAGGAAAATTTCAAAGCATCTTAATATAGTACAATTGTACATATAAATTCAAAAAGAGTCCTTTGTAATTGATTATTTAACCTTTTTTACTTCTACTTATAATTTTACATGTTAGTAATTTTTTTAATCTTTATCTCTTCGACCTCTTTTATTTATTTGTTAGGTTTGGTTACTTATGTTACTTTTATTTATTTGTATTAAAGTAGATATTTTTTTAACTCTCACTTTTAATATTAATAATATTACAATTCTACTTATATAAGTAATAGAAAATAGCTTAAAACAAAGATATAAGAAAATTTTTGTTTCTCTTTATATGGGACTCTAAAAGTTTTGTATAGCAAACTTTTTCATGTGTTGATGGTCAATATGTCGAATACTTTAGTTGTTGGTTTTTAACTTATTGGTGAATTGTGTTGGATGAAATTAAATTGTGCATGATCTAATCAAACAAAATGAGTTATATTATATAAGATGAATATGCGCATTGTCTAATTGTATATGTTAAATATAAGGTCCTAAATTACACCTTGGTAGAAATGTTACATGTTCATAAAAGCAAATGTGATAAGTGTTGAAATTGAGATATGATTGTGAATTATATATATCTCGAATTTTTGATTTAATAGATTATACTTAGTGACTTGGAATTAATTGATAACATTAGAAAATTGAAGTACTAAAATGTACAATTGGACCAAGAAAATTGTCAAGTGACAAGATAAATTGGTACATAAAAATTTGGATGACTAAGCCTATAAGTTAGTGACATTTGGCATAGATAATGCATTGACATTTGGCAACATTGGTTGAGTGACAAGTAGTCTGATTGAATAGTGACATTTGGCAGCATTCATTAAGTGACAAATGGCTTAATGGCAGTGTGACAATTGGTAGCTTAAACGCAGGACAGATGTGATACATGCAAAGGAGACAAATGCCTTATGGTGGGAGTGAAACCTAGCATCAAATGAGCCCAGCTAAGGCAAAAAAATTTCTGCTAGTTATTATTTCTCTTCTTGCTCAATCAACACTGAATCTATCCCTCTCCTTCAACTAAGAAATTTTGTAGCAAATCCGTGCATTATCGCTCCAAATTCTTAGCCAAATATTGCATCAAGGAAGTAGATTATGTTGTCTTCTTGGTGCTAAGATTTGCACCTTGATCCTAGACTTGTCTTGGTTGCATGAAGGGTTTGATTGGTTTGTTATTTGGAGTAAGAATTTGAAGTTAAATAGGTAAGAGAATTCTAACTTGATAGCATGTTATGTTATGAATTATGTGATGTTTGAAATGGATAGAATATGTATTGAATTGATGATGAATTGAAGTCTAGAATATGATAGTTATTGATAGACTTTTCTTTGGATTTTTATGCATGAAAGATCATAGGTTGTGAGTTACCTTATGAATGATTTTTAAATTGGTTTGGACATGAATTTGAAAAGGTATTGAAGCATGAATAAGGTAGAATTGAAGTGAAATTGATGGACTTTGGCAAAGGTGTGTCAAATGGAAGTGAAGAAGTCAAGTTTTGGAAACAAATTGGAGGTTGTGGGTAAGTGAACCTTTGTTTCACTCATCCCACGATCATGAGATTTATAAGGCTTATTCCCATGGTCATAGGAAGTACACAGGAAGGAGAAAATGTTGGTTTTATACAATTTTCAGACTATATAAGGTTAAGGTACTTAATAATGGTTTATTTGGACTTAATTGAGGTTGAAAATGAACCTAGATTATGTTAGAATAATTGAGTAATAGTTAATTTAGTTATGGATTGTTAATTGAGGTAATTACTTAAGGAATGTGTAGGTAACAAATAATGTGTCTAATGCTGAAATGTATGGATTGTTCAAGGATGAATGTATCTTAATGAATACAAGTGTGTTTCAAATGGTTTATGTGATGTGAATTGACTACGATTGTTTATGAATTGGAAATTTTTATGATTATATGTACTGTGTAAATACATAATGCTTTTAATGATACATTATTGCAAATGTTTATGCTTATAAGGTATATTAAGTTTGTTTGGATTTGCATATATATGTTCAATTTAAGAATAATGAAATAAAAACATATGTTATGCACTACATCTTTTGCATGTAATTCTGAAACCTGAAATGATTTGTGGGTAAATAGGCATGCCTCCAATGACAATAAGGTATCTCCTAATATTGATATTTTGGTGTCTCCTAATATTGACACTTCGGTCTCCTATTACTGAGACATACGTCTCTCTTGTTCTATAATATCAATCATAGGTATCTCCTGTTCTAGTCCCACTACCCATTTCAATAAAAAGGATTAGCAGATTAACATGTTTTATATTATGATGCATGTTTAATTTTGATATAAACAAGTTCTGATCTGATACAAAATAATCTCTAATTTGATACAAAACATATTTTTATCTGATACAAGTCATATTTTGATATGAAAGGATTATCTCCTGTTCCGATATTCAATTATGACATTTGTACATTCTATTATGATATTTATGAATTTTGTTCTGACGTAAGAATGTTCTGTATTGATGAATCATATTTAGTTTTGAGACATAATATTTGGATTACTCTGTAATACGAACAATTAAAGATTGTTGCGATATGATTTGAATCTATATACATGATTGTTAGACGACCGTTAGAAACAGTCGTCATTATGCACTATGTTTAATTATTCCCCGTTAAGCTTTATGCTTAGCACAGTAGTTTTGTCTCTGTGTAAGTTCTAATAAGAAGATTTAAGGACTGGAATAAAGAATCCCGCAATGGCCAAAAAGAATGTATTCTATTTTGGAAGTTGTTTTGTTTGAGTCTTTGTTTGTGTTTAAGTTTGAGTTGTATTTCAATGTAATGAGACATGGTGTATTTTGTGTTTTGTTTAATGGTTTATAATAACCTTAATACAGGATAGATTTGGAACTTATGGCATGTATTTGGAATAGTAAAATATGTTTGATATGTATTTTTTACAACAACATCTAATGATATGTAATGTATGTTTGTTCAAGTTTTTGGAAGTGCTTTAGATTGTTTGGTATATTTTAGCTCTATTTTGTGTGACATTTGCATATCTTTCTAGGGGGTATATGGGTGTTACATTAAATACTTGAATTTTTAGTTTTTAAATTATTGGTGAACTTTGTTGGAAAAAATTGAATTGTGCTAGATGAAATTGCATTGTTTATGATACATGTAATCATACAAATTGAGTTATATTACAAAAAATGGACATACATGTTGTGTAATTGTGTATGATGAATACTTGAATTGTTGGTTTTTGACTTATTGATAAATTGTGCCTGATAAAATTGAATTGTGTTGGACGAAATTAACTTGTGTATGACATAATCATACCAAATGAGTTATTTTATATAAGATGGACATATGTATTGTGTAATGAAATTATTTATTCTTTATTTTGATGTATGTCTTCATTTATTTTATAGATAGATGGAAGGAAGTTCAATTATTTGTGATCAAATTACTTCAGGAAGATACAACGATCCAACTTAGGCTCATGTTGCATTAGTCCCCAATATGAAAAACCATACTATTTGATTGTTTTATAGCAAGCATTTGAAATGTGGAGGAATCACTCGATTAAAGAAGCATTTAGTTAGGTTAAAGGAGATGTGGAACCTTGGAAAAAAAGTAAGTCATGATATGAAGTGACAAATGAAAACCTTGCTTGAAGAATATCAACACGAGAAAGATAGAAAAGAGAGATTAAATTTTGAAATTGATATTGAAAGTTCGTTTGCTAGTTTTTATGATGATAGTGGAAATGTTAAAGATGGTAGCAGTAGTGGCAGTGTTCCTTCCTAGCAAGAGGTGAATGTTACACTTGGACAGAATGTTAGGAAAAGAAGAAGGCAAATGACAATTTTTTTTGCACCACGAACAACTCCTAGAGCTTAGTCTTCAATTTGTAATGTCATGCAATCAAGAGATGAGACTCACAATATAGAAATGACAATGACTAGATGGTTGTGTGATACAAGTACAGTATTCAATGCTTCCTAATTTTACTATTATCGGCCTATGGTGGCTGCTATAGCCTCTTATGGTCTAAGATACAAAACTCCTTCTATTAATGAACACAAAGGTAAACTTTTTTGTTGCTTAGTTTCTAAAATTAAAAATTTTTTGGAAGAAAGAAGAATGAATTGGGCTACTTATAGGTGTTCAATCATGTTTGATGGTTAGACAAATAAAAGACATGAGCCTATTATTAATTTTCTGGTTTATTCTGCAAAGGACTCAATGTTTTTTAATTTTATTAATGTATCTGGCCTTGTTTGGAATACTGATATTTTATTTGAGACATTCGATAAAGTTGTGAATAAAATAGGGCAAAAAAATATGGTTCAGTTTATTACTGACAATGATTCCGCTTTTAAAACGGTGGGAAGAAGGTTACAAAATAAGTATAATTCTTTTTTTTGGATTCCTTGTGCTGCACATTGCATTGACTTAATGCTAGAAAATATATTGGATGCTAGGTATTTCTTATTATTGATGAGATTGTACAAAAGGCCAAAAAGATGACTAAGTTTATTTATAATCATGCATGGGTGTTAAATTTAATGAGAAAGGATTTTACCAATGATAAAATTGTGTGTCGTCCTACTGTAATAAGATTTATAATGAATTTCTTATCATTTCAGTGTTTTGTTATGATGGAAAAAAAAGTTGAGACAAATTTTTACAAGTGATAAGTAGGTTACATCTCAACATGTTAGGTCTAATACTAGATTGGAGGTTTCTATAATTATACTTAAAGAAGTTGAATTTTGGTCCCAATGCTAATTCGTTACCCAAGTTTGTGAGCAAGGTGAGGGTATTTAGTTTAGATGATAGTGATGTAAAGGCAACAATAAGTTATTTTTTTATGCCATAGAGAGGGTAAAGGAAGCAATTAAGGCCAATATAAAAAATAAATCTTTTTTGTACATACCTTATTTTACAATCATCGATGGCAGATGGGAAAGACAACTTTACTCTCCATTGTTTGCAGTTGGTATGTTTTTTAATCCTAGTGTCTATTTTAGATCAGGCTTTACAAAGAAAGCTGAAGTTAATAAGGGGAATGTTATTAACTATTACAACAGTTGTTGTCAATGAGATAATATAAGATCTTCTAAGCCTACAAATAGTGCTTTATAAATAGTCTTTTGGAGATTTTGGGTTGCTAATTGCTATTCGATAAAGAGTAAAATTTTCTCCAGGTATTAGCTTGTTCCCTTTTCTTACTTGTTGGAAATTAATTATCATTTTATTTTGTTTGTAATGTTACTTTTGTTATCTTACGACTTACAATTTCTTAGTGGGATCAATTTGAAATTGGTGTTCCAGAATTACAAAAGTTTACAATTCAAATTTTAAGTTAATGTATGGGTGCAACAGATTGTGAAAGAAACTGGAATACATTTGAATTCATTTATTAAAAAAAGAAATAGATTAGAGCACAAGTGGTCTTCATTCATTACAATTTAAAGCTTCGGAAAAGGTTTATTATTATCTTTACTAATTTAGATATAATTTCTTATAATTTTTAATAATTAAATTTTATTGTTTACTTTGACTTTTAATAGAACAAGTAGTTTAGTAGATCCAATTTGCATTAATAATATCGATCTTTTAGCGGATTGGGTTGCTTAGGAACTAGGTTTGGTAGATGTGTGTGACTTGGAAGATAATATTGGATAAGAAAACATTGACAAGTCATTTGGTGCATTGAATTTGAATGATGATGATGATGATGAGGCTCCTCTGAATGATAAAGATTTTGTACTAAATGATAATTGAAGACAGTACAGTTATAACGGGTATTCCCTCGTAGATGATTGAATGAAGTTCCAAGTTTTTGTTTCTTCTCTTCTTTTAATTTTACTTATTTTTTATTTATATGTTAAATTCTATATATGCAACGGAATTGTAAACATTTTTATTTCATCTTTCACTTCTCATTGTGAACTTTTCTTGCAAATTTTAATAGTTAGCAAGTTAAGGATATTTATTTTTCTTTTATTTAATGTTTTGACATAATTATTATTTATTATATGATGAAATTGTAATATGTTAAATATTTTTTGTTGTTCTTAATTTTATATTTATATCATGATTATCTTTTTTCATATTAATTGAGGTTATTATTTATATGTGAAATACCTAAAAATTATTTTCAATAAAAATAATTAAATTGTTATTATGTTAAATTTTATTGTTATAATTTTTGGTTTGGTGTAAAATTATAAAGTATCTAGTACAATATACTAATGGACTATTTTGCAATCTTTAAAAAAATTTAGGGACTATTTCATAAATTTAAAAATTGCCCAAAATGGTACCCAATATTGACCGATATTATTACATTACTGTGTCAGAACTCAATTTGATATCAAGACAGTATTTATAACATTGATTGTAATTAGTTCTTGTATAATTTGAACTAACAACTTTTGTTCTCGCCTCTTAGACTCCTGAAACCCTAGCCGCACCTGGGAGATCTCTCGCTTTGTTGCACTTACGAGATCTCCACCTTACCTAACTAGTTCGTTGCTCCACCTAAGGGGCAACTTTGGAGAGGTGAGTTGAGATTTAGTGATTGGGCTAAATTTTTAGATTCAACAAAAGAGACAGAGGCGAGTGTCGGGAAGGAGAAGAGGTGAGATGCAATGACAAAGAGACATTCCTCAATCACGATACGGGCTAGCAAGAGGAGAGACACTCCTTAGATGCAAACTGGTGAGGTAAGTTGAGATGTGAGATTTGAGTTAGATTTTTAAAATTCAATAGAAGAGGCATAGTGGCTAGGGCACAACATTATTCTTCTCCTTCAAATCTTGAGATTTCAACTAGGTGAAGGCCTTCTAAGGCCTGGTTGGAGGAGGAGGACTTCCGACTCCCCTCCCTTAACTTATGAGGAATACCCAGCATTATTAGCTGGGGTCAAAAGGAAAAAAGTTGCAACTACTCCAATTGAAGCAACTTGCGAAGAGGATGATAAACAAGAACGATCCCAAAATCTAGTAGCCTACAAAGACAATTGTACATTCATCCTAAAAAGGTCACACTCAAACACTATCCAAATGTTCTGAAAGATGGAGTTTTATCTCCACCTGAAGAGCTACTTCAAGTAAGAGCACAAGCATAGTCATCATCTTTAGTGGGATTTTTTTAGAGAAATGCCCAACATTTCTAATAGCCTATTCTTGGGTTGCAGTAAAGTAAGGAAACAAGGGCCTTGAAAGAACGATGCTCACGGAGGATGGTGACAGAAATGAAAGCTTAACCTAGATTGTGACAGAGGAAACATAGGTGTATTCCCCATTTGGGTTAATTGTCACAGTATTCCCTTAGAATTCTAGACAATAAAAGGCCTCAGTTATCTAGCAAGCTCATTAGGCAAACCATTATGCATGGACACCCAAACGAAAAATATGGAGAGGATTTGCTTTGCTAAAATTTATATTAAGGTAAGTAAAAATGTTGATCTGTCAAATAAGTTACCTATCCTAAAGTTGGGAGAAGATGGTGAATTCAAGAGAGTTTAAGTACCCATTTCATACTCGTGGAAGCATAGTTTAACCAAAAAATGTTGGAAGCCCATATGTAAAACTTTCAAAATTGGATGGGATGATGAATTGATTAGGAACTCTACTATTGATGTTGAAACACAAAATCAAGCACGAGACTTAGGTGAACCTATTAAAGAAAATTATTCAATATCCACTAAAGGTCAAAGTAGCAATTTTAATGAAGACCAGGCCATTCCTGAGATAGCAGCGAGGCATAATATTTTTAGAGAACATGATCAATTAGAAAATGACAATTTAAATGCAATCAATAGCAATACAAGAGGGAAAAATGAAATAGCTCAAAACAATGTTAGACCAAAAAGTCTTGATGAAGAAGATGCATTATCAGTAGATGAAGAGAAAGAAGATGAATCTGGTTTATTAGATAATGATCCAAGAAGCAACCTACTACTGATACAACTAGAGAATGACAGACTTGTTGAGATAATAGAAAGGTTTCATGAGAGTACCTTTAACTCCAAAAGAAAATCATCTAAGAGGAAAACTAAAAAGAAGAGGTATTACCCTTAAATGACCACTCTAATATGAAATACAAGGAGGTTAAATAATATTCATC
The DNA here is from genome assembly GCA_027568895.1 of Erythroxylum shatona. Taxonomy (NCBI): domain Eukaryota; kingdom Viridiplantae; phylum Streptophyta; class Magnoliopsida; order Malpighiales; family Erythroxylaceae; genus Erythroxylum; species Erythroxylum shatona. Next base: position 5,000,106 of record JAOSBK010000004.1, read on the forward strand.
TAAGGATCAAAAAACTACTGGATTCTATACTCAATTGACATACTCTACCTTTGTAACTATTAGAGGATGTTGATTTTTTTTGTAGATTCAGTGACGCATAGTAATGATGTTTTGTAGCTTTTACTAGTATCAATACAATTCTTTTCATTTTTCAAAAAAAAAAACACCATTGATTGTAAGGACTAAGCCTAGGGTGCAAGGTTTCAAGTTACAGATAAGGCTCTGTGAATAGCAGTTTGAGGTGTTATTTTTTTTAAGTGATTATTGGATATAGGGATGATTCCTTTTATTTCTCTTATATCTTTGCAATAATTGTCTCACTTATTCTCTTAATATAAAAATTTTAATTATTTGATTGACAAGTTGTTCAAGAATGTGATAAGCTTCTAGGGTGTTGGTTGTTGTAGTGATATTGGAAGATGGATTGCTTTCATTGGCATCCATTGTTATTTTCTCATTTAGTGATATCTCAGTTATCTTTTGAAATTCTCTTAAGTAATGTATTATACATAGTAAAATAATCATGAGAACTTATCTTAAAGCTCTTCTTTTTTATAGACAATCTTTCTTTAAAGTATAATTAAAATCCAACTCCTCTTGATAGAGCTAAGTTCTTCATTTATTAAGCGTCTTTATTGGTATTTTATTTTAAATCTTATTTTAGTTACATTTATTCATAATTAGACATTTTAAATATATTCCAAATACACAAACCTATAAAAAATTTAATGAACCTAGTGGATCAACTTCAACTCAATCCATATTAAAAGAGAACTTAAAATTTTTTTTGAGCTTATATCCAAAATGACAGATTAACCGGTTAAAAATAGTGTCCTATGTAATTGAAAGCTAACGGGGAATAGTAGGTTGATGCACTCAAAACAATAGCTGGCACTTCTACTTTTTAGCAATTAACACATGATTCGATAAGATCATAGCGTCTAAAAGAGTGGCTTTAATGACATTAGAAATTATATTTGCTACAACATGTTAAACACTGGAGTTATCTTTTTTTAAAGAGATAGCAGTTATTTGAATACGGATTAGATGAATATTTAAAGTAAGTAAAAGTATAAACAAATTCATAAGTATAATTCAAGAGACGAATTTGAAAAGTTTAAACACGAGTTACTGTATTTAAAAGGTCATCTTCATATTATTTAGATTAGTTTGTACGTATAAAGATAAAGGGTAAAATAAAAAAAAATTACTTAATTTTATAATACTAATTTAAATTTTAAAAAAGTGAAACTAAAATATTTTAAATTTCATTTTTTTACAAAGACAATCAGCCGTTAACTTTTAATCAACAACATTAATTCATTAATACTTGATAAACTATATCAGTAAATTCATTAAACACGTAACTCGCACATTTTTATTTATATCACGTCAGATTAAAAAAAAGGCATAAAATATTTGCCCCAATGTCTCTGTATATGCAACGATAATGGTGACATCAACCAAGCACCAACTGAACTGAATGTTCGCGGGAGACTTAGGCCACCAGATCCTCTATACTGAACCAAAAATAACATCATTTTATGTTTGTTTACGCTCGAAATAATATCGTTTTCGACGCAAAATAGAGTTGGAATAGGATGTTGGGTAACCCCAGACAGTCAGACCAGACTTGACCTTTAAAAGATCTCCATCCCCATTGCGCCTAACCATCTTACGACCTGTATCCGGGTATAAGAAACCGCCTTTGGGCACCACATATAGTGTCCAGAACATGAAGCCCAGAAAGCAAGTCGAAAGCCTTGGTAAAGAATACTTATAGACCTAATAAAGCTAATTATGGAACTCCTATGATAATTAGTTCCTAATATAATTGTGGCTGGAGAAACAACTACTTGACCTCAAAAAGCAAATGGTACTGCCCTTCAAGACCCACATGATCATACGAGCTCGTTGTACGTCTTTTCCATATGCTTAAAGTGTTGACAGATAATTTATAATTTTTTGCAGCAAAAGTTGGAAGTCAAGGGAATGAGGACTGACAACGAAGTACATGCTGCTGTGAAGAGGTTTCTTGCCTTAAGGTCTAAAGATCAAAGGTATAATTTAAAAAAGCATTTTACCAAGCACGGAAAGGATGTTAAGTCGCATAGTGTCACAGTGGCAGAGTGGATGGATTTATGCGAGTATTGGGAGCAATCAGCTACTAAGGCAAGTTTTTTTTGACAAAAATTTTATTTTATATTTTTGTTTTTATAATTGAATAATAAGTCATTAATGTTCTTTCAGTGCTTTGAGAAAGTGCTACATGTTGTGTGTATGAATTATTAAATGAAAAATGGAAATGATTTTTGAAAGGATATCAAATTTATGAAATGATGTTTAAAAAATGTGTCATTTTGGGCAACAAGTTTTCAAGATGTGAAATGCATGATTATGTGAGTTTGTGGTGGTCCCCTAAGTAAGTCAATTGCACTTTGACAAAAGTCTTCTCTCACCTTCTGGCTAGTGGCATGGAGCTCCTTCATGGACTCACATAAGTTCACGGCTACGCAAGAGCATTATGTGGGATTGCATTAGTACGTTCTGTTCAAGGCTACATAAGACCCTTATGGGAATTATATAGTACATTCTATTTTGGATCCACCCAAACCATTCCGATGTGCTTATGTGTTTAAATGTGTTGGCAAGTTTGATGATGTATAAATTAAGTTGCTTATGAATTGTTGATAAATTGAGATTTCAGAAACATATGTATCTTAGTTCAATGTGAGTTTTAAAATGGTTTTTGCTTACTACCAATTATAAAATTGTTACTCATGAGCTTTAAGTTCAACCCCTACATTTCTGCCCCATCTTCAACTGAAGAGCATGAGAACGAGTAACCAAGGGTCAAGGCCTCACTCTAATTATGCATACTTTTGTATTTTAAGCTAGTTTTGTAAAATAAGGCTTTAGTTGCATTTTGAGCAAATTATTGCTCATGTATTCTTATGAATTTTAGGATTTTGAGATATTGATATATTATGGCTTGAAATGCCTATTAAAGCCTTGCAAAATTCTTATCTTTTAATGTTAATGAAGTATGATTGTGATTTACTAATGATATTTCCAAATTGTTGATTTCACTTTCAAGTCTTCCATAGGGGTAAAATTTGTGTTCCGACTTATTGGGAAACATTGGATTAATATAGGTTGAATTAGGAAAAGTTGTCTTCTAGAAAGTTGTAGTTTATCTTTCTAGCTTTGCAACGATATATAGTATGAAATTTTTAGACATTGGAGTCCAAAGTTATGATCATTATAAGGGGAGATGCTTAGGAGTATAGGCTGTATCTTAGAGTGATGACGTGTACTGTCTGGTGATGACGTGTATCGTCTGTGATGACGTGTATTGTCTAGTGATGACATGTATCTTTGTACACTATTCATCTTACACCTTTTAGTCCAATTTTAAACCTATAGATGATAGAATTTATCTTTAAGGTCTTAATAAAAATTATAGATCTTGAAGTCCTATTTCGAATCCTCTAAGAATGACCTTGATCTGATACCCCTAGAGAAAGTTATGTTAATTATTCCAAATAGGTCTTAGACTAAAACTCCTTCTAGGTACCATTCATCTTGTATCGTATGACAAAATCTTACTTCAATGTCTTCATGAAAGTTGTAGATATTGAAGTCCTCTTTCGAACCTTCTAAGGAGGACCTTGATCTGATATCTCCATAGCAAGTTATGCTAATTTTCCCAAAATAGATTCAATATGATTGAGGACAGAACCTTACTTGATTCTTTCGGCCATAACTTTGTCATCAGACCTCTAAATGAAGTGATTCTTAGATCGATAGATTCCTAACACATTTATTTCTACCTCTCCATAAAAATTGATAGCTTTTGATGTTGATTTGAAAAAGATTGATTGAATCAAAGTAAGGGTATGGTTTGGAATGGTATGAATCAGATATTTTACCAAACATATTTTAGTATTTTGATGGTATATAGATTTGTGGAGCTTCGAATGAGATGATTCTTGTTTCGGAATAAACTAGAGACATATAGTTACAAATTATCTAAAGGAATAGAATTTTAATTCTATTCTTAAGACTTTCAAATTTTGAATGGAAGTTAAGCATATAATATTTGTTTAAGTATAAGAATAATTCAGAACGGGGCTCGACACTTATAGTATTAGAGAATGAAGATGAACCGAGGATGACTAATGATGTTTAATTGGAATAACCATGCATAGTAACAAACATAAGCACAAGTTTGTATGACATCAAATGTTAAGTCAAATTGTGATTACAGTTTGAGGTTTCCCAAAATTTGTTCTGAAGTTGAAGAAATGTGTTTGCTCACGTTTTATTATTCCGAATGTTGGGCTTCGTAATCAAGGTTTAACATTTTATGGTATCAGAGCCCAAAATTGAGATCTTACATGGGCAACTTTCATAATATGTGTCAATCGTAAGGGCAATTGTTAAGAGTTCGAGCAAATAGACTTACTGAGAAGAATAATGATCTGTTAGAATGTGAGAAAACAAAAGTTTGTGGATATTACGTAGTCCGATATGTTAGACATAGATGTAGTATTTGTGGTTATGTTAGTGAATATGGTGGCAAAATTTTGTTGTGGATATGTACTTGAATGGATATGGATTCAAAAATATTTTCATAAATTGACTGAGAAGAAATACAGACAAAAGTGGAAAATGAAAGGTTGAACTTGGAAGTTGGAATGATTGTTTAATTGTTATGGTAAGAGTTATGATCTAGTATAAGAAGATATTAGTGGAATTGAGATTGTTGATGATGTTACAGTGAGTAATTAATTCAAAGATAAGGAGAAAAATATTGTCTAGGGTTAATGGAGATCAAAGTATCAATTGTGTAATATATAAATTGGTGAATTGTTGGAGATAAATATGTGGACAAAATGGGATGAATTTGATGATACCCCTTAAGTTGTGCAGTAGTAATTATGTTTACTACTTCATTAAGTTTTGGTAATTAGAATGTATGACCTGGTAAGAACGATAGAAATTGGTCTTTCTGAGGTATTAAGGATGGTTGATAATGTGATGATGATAACAGATGATTGATAAACATTGCATGAATAGTATAGATGATAGTTGCAAGAAATCTTCTTTATAAGAAGAATTTTGAATTAGATTAAGTAGATCAGATAGTTTATATTAAGGATGATCAATGAAAGAACCAAACAGGAATGAATCTATAATGAATCAAGAAAATGAGTATTGGAGTCATATCCCTAGTGGAAACTCAAGCATAGGAGCTAGAGTATGCCACCGAGAATGTATGTGTTTTGTTTGATCTAAAGTATCCAACTATATGAGTAGATTTTTGGTAACACTATTGCTAATGTAGGAGAATTTAGATCCACATTATATTCTATGTGAGTATACATAGGAGATATACATTAGGTTTTCATGAATGTGTTACCCACACAAGAAGTTAAGTTTGCAAATAAATTGAAATATGTGGAGAAACTAGTATGAATGAGCAAACATTAGAATAAGTTAATGTGAGATATGAGGAAGTCTAAGGAATGGAGAAGATCATTTGAGAAAGGAAGTCAATTGAAAAATTGAAAATAACATGAGACAATGATACCTCATTGAGGAATTAGTTACTTAAAGAATTATAAGAACTAATCATGGGCATGTAGAGTTTGATAATAATTGTTTGAGTCAAAAATTTCCCCAATAATACTATGGTATTGAAGATTAAAGTGATCTAAGAAAAATTTGATGATATATTAAATGTATTCAAAAAGTTGAGAAGAATAGTTGAATACTTGAAGAAAAACGTGTAAATCATATGAGTAATGAAAGTGAAGAGAATTTTATGGAATTATACTAATATTAATTATATCGTATGGATTTGGAGATTTATAGCATGCGATGATGTTGTGTAAGAGATTTGGATAAATCCAGAAAAGCATAATAAAGTGATTTCATATGTATGGAGACAACTGAAGTCCTATAAGTTGATTATTAGATACATGATTTAGAGCTACTATAGTAATGATTGTTTTGAAAGTTTGGAGACAGTATATGTATAGGAACTTCTTGTTTATATATATATACACACATGTATAGATTATTAATGTTTGATGTAATTATTGAGTTGAGAAAATTGAATACGAGACTGAGACAGTGGATAGAAGTACTGAAAGACAATGATTGTATAAATACGTATTTCCCAATAAAGTTAGTGTTGTATCTAATGCATTAAGCAGAAATCCCAATAGTATTGAAGCACGAATTTAGATATTAAGGTTATTAGATCTAGTGCAAAAAGGAGCATAGAATGTGAAGTTGAATTTTGGGCAAATCAAAGTGCTATTTGCTATGGAATTGAATATCAGTTTTACATGAAAGGATTAACGAAGTCCAAATTGAGGATTTAGAAATTGTGAATCTTATTGAGAGATTGAAAATAGATCTGAATTTTGGGTTAGAATAGGAAGAATGATGCATTGTGATTGAAATAAGAAGTATATGTATCGATAAAGATGATTGAGCAAAGAGATTGTTAGAAAAATACAAATGGTAACATAAGTTATACGTCTTAGTAGGAATATGCCGGAACATCATTTAGCAACTAAGAATGTCGAATTAAGTGAGTTAATGTTTGAATTACCGACGGTCTTAACTATCAGAGAAATGCTTAAGGCTTATAGTTTGAAGTTCATAGGAACATGAGATCAATGTATAGTTCTATTTGACCTTAAGCATCACAATCATTGTTATAGTGATTTCATTAGAATATTGTATGAGGAGTTAAATAAAAAAAAAGAGTCATTCGCTTTTGTATTGTGATGATTAAGGCCTAAAATGATTGAAGGCAAGAATTGGAGATGTTACTAATAGGTGAAATTGATCAATATTAGAAATTAAGTGATTTAAGAAAGGTGAATGAATTAGGTGGATCAATGCCAAAGGCATGGAATATAGTAAGATAGACATAAGAGTTAAGTGTATTGACACTATAGTGATGTGAATTATTAAGTGAAAGATAAATTATCTCTGAGTGTATCACCATGCCAAGGTATGCTCAGGCTAGGAAAAAGGATTAGCTAAGCTCAACATGAATAGGTCTGTATGAAATAGTTATGAGAAGGGCTACTGATGAAAGATTTCTTAGATTCGTAATATGATATATGTGATTATGTTAACAATACTGATATGATATGATATTAGTATTATCGATACAGGAAGTGGAAAATTGTGAGTAATTTGAAGTATATTGAGGAAATAGATAAGATAGTGTGACTTCTGAATAAGTCTTGGAAGGGTTTTGGTTCATGAAGCTTAGGAAATGCATATGTTTAGGTACTCTAGGATCAATTCTAGTAAATGCACTTTGTGGGTCTTCAATTTTACAACCCATTTGAACTTTGGGATTTTTGACTATGAAAAGGGAATCAAGAAAGACAAGAGGAGCAAGAGGAGAGGCACATTAGAGCAAGTTATAAGTAAGGAATTCAAGGTGAGTTACATTTTTATAATTGAATAATAAGCGATTAATGTTTCTTTAAAGAAAAGGGAAATACATGTTTTCAACTACTTTTAAATGTGCATTTATTGTTCGTTAAGTTCTTAAGAAAGTGCTACATGTTATGTGTATGAATTTTGTGGATGAATTATGAAATGAAAAATGGAAGTGATTTTTGAAAGGATATCAAGTTTAGGAAATGATGTTTAAAAAATGTGCCATTTTGGGCAACAAGTTTTAAGATGTGAAATTCATGATTATATGGGTTTGTGTTGGTCCCCCAAGTAAGTCAAGTGCACTCTGACAAAACTCTTCTCTTACCTACCCGCTAGTTGCATGGAGCTCCTTCATGGACTCCCATAAATTCACGACAACACAAGACCATTATATGGGATTGCATTAGTACTTTCTATTCACGGTTACACAAGACCCTTATAGGAATTGTGTAGTATGTTTTGTTTTGGATACACCCAAACCATTCCAATATGCTTATGTGTTTAAGTGTTTTAGCAAGTTTGATGATGCATGAATTAAGTTGCTTATGAATTGTTGACAAATTGAGATTTGGGAAATATATGTATCTTGCTTCAATGTGAGTTTTAAAATGGTTTTTGCTTACTACCGATTATAAAATTGTTACCCACGAGCTTTAAGTGTACCCCCTCCATTTCTGCTCCATCTTCAGGTGAAGAGCATGAGAACGAGTAACCAAGGGTTAAGGAATCACTCTAATTATGCATACTTTTGTATTTTAAGCTAATTTTGTAAAACAAGGCTTTAGTTGCATTTTGAGCAAATTATTGCTCATGTATTCTTCTATATTTTGGGATTTTGAAATATAGATATATTGTGGCTTGAAATGCCTATTAAAGATTGGTAAAACTCTTATCTTTTGATGTTAATGATGTATGATTGAGTTTTACTGACGATATTTCCAAATTGTTGATTTCACTTTCAAGTCTTGCATAGGGGTAAAATTCGTGTTCTGAATTTAGGGAAAAAATGGATTAATATAGGTTGAATTAGGAAAAGTTATCTTTTATAAAGTTGTAGTTTATCTTTCTAGCTTTCCAATGATATATAGTATGAAATTTTTGGACATCGAAATCGAAAGTTATGGTCCTTATAATTGGAGATGATTGGGAGTATAAATTGTATCGTCTAGTGATGACGGGTCATCTGGGATGAGGTATCATCTGGTGATGACGTATCATCTAGTGATGATGTGTCATCTGGTGATGACGTATCAGCTGGTGATGACGTATCATCTGGTGATAATGTGTATCTTCTGTGCACTGTTTATCTTACATCTTCTGTGTACTGTTCCTAAACTTCCTCTAGGTACTATTCATCTTATATCATCTGGTACAATTTTGACCCTCTAGATGATAGAATCTATCTTCAAAGACTTCAGGAAAGTTGTAGATCTTGAAGTCCTCTTTTGAACCATCTAAGAACAATCTTAATTTGATATCTCTAGAGAAAGTTATACCAATTTTTCCAAATCATCTAACTTCATCTGGTTTCGTTTGACCCTATTGTCTGGTCCAATTTTATCCCTTTATATGAAAAAATCTTACTTGATATCTTCATAAAAGTTGTAGATCTATGAGTCCACTTCAAAACCATCAAAAGAACACTTTAATCAGATATCTCTAGAGAAAGTTATGACAATTGTTCTGATTCGTCTGGCCCTTCGTCTGGTTTCATCTGACCCAATAGTCTAGTCCAACTTTGTCCCTTTAGATAACAAAATCTTAATTATATGTATTCATCAAAGTTGTAGATCTATGAGTTCTCATCAAAACCATCTAAAGAACACCTTAATCTGATATCTCTAGAGAAAGTTATGACAATTGTTCTAATTCATTTGACCCTTCGTCTGGTTCTATCTAACCCTATCATCTAGTCCAATTTTGTCCCTTTAGATGACAAAACCTTACTTCAATGTTTTCATGAAAGTTGTAGATCTATGAGTCCTCTCTAAAAGCATTTAAAATAAAACCTTAATAAGATATCTCTAGAGAAATTTATGACAATATTTGCAATTCATCTGACCTTTGGTCTGGTTTCATCTGACCTTATCATTTGGTCAAATTTTGACCCTATAGATGACATAATCTATCTTCATGATCTTCTTTAAAGTTGTAGATACTAACGTCCTCTTTCAAAAAAATTAATAATGACATTGATCTGATACCTACAAAGAAAGTTATACTAATTGTCCCGAAATAGGTTCAATGTGATTGAGGACAAAACCTTGTTTGATTTCCTTCGGTCATAACTGTGTCATCCGACCTCTAAATGAGATGATTCTTATTTCTACATATAATAGAGAGACAGAGTTACAAATGATCTGAAGGAATATAATTTTAACTCAGTCCCTAAGACTTACAATTTTTGGATGGATGTTGGATATAGTGTATTGTCCTAGTTTATTTGGATGTTTGACATGTGTGGGTGCCACTCTTGTGGGATGATGACTAATGAGGGTTCCTTGAAATAACCCTATAGGATAATATGCTCATTCTTTATGACTCTAAATGTTGGGCTCCAAAATTGAGGTCTAACATTTTATGGTATCAGAGTCTTTGGTTTAGGTCCAGGTGTAGGACTAGGTCTAGGAGTAGCTTAGGCATGAAATGGGTAGTTTAAGATATGAAAGGAATGTGCATTGTTTTAATGAATAACTTGCATTGTTTTAAATTGTTTCCATGATTTGAAATTATGCTCTCACCAAGGGAGCACGGATGAATCCTATGTCCCGCAAGATGCAAAGACACCTTTTGCTCCGAATCCTCAGGCACCTAGTATGCAACAGGAAATGCCTTCACCGCCTCCACCGATTGTAACATCCCGTTACCCATATTAAGGCTAAAATAGTAAATGTAAGAGATTACTAAGAAATTAGGAAACACATCTCATGCTTATGCATTATGTGATATGCATATACACATGAATATTGAATCTTTACACATGAAAATAATTGTACATGCATTCATTGACATTCTGGGTATAATTGTTAAATAAATGTGATTATTACTGAGAATTGTGGTTTGTTTGTATTGAAATTTGATTTGTAGAGTGTAATTGTTGATTTAGAATTTTTGAAAAATTTTAGAAAATTTTCTAAAAATTCGGGGTAATTTCTAGACTAAAAAAATGCCTAGTGGCAAGACAATTGTTAAATGGTAGTAGAATTTACTGTCTCATGGTAGTAGAAATTTTGATAAATGGCTTTAGGAATTATTGACAAGTGCCATTGAAAATTTGGGAGACAATTAGAATAGAAATTGGATTTTAAGCTATAATAATTGGACATGTGCCACTTGCCAAACAATGCCTTAAGTCCATTAAGCATTTAATTCCCCTTTTTATGTTATTCTTCCATGATGCTTCTCATTTAAAGGCCATTGGTGTTTTATTTTGGTTTTTGTTCTCTCCATTTTCATGGCCTCTTCTTCTCTTCTTCTCCTTCATTCTTGACTTTCCCAAAGCTCCATCAAGTCACATCTTGCTTCCATCTTTCACTTTCTACTCTCATCATATCATCCTCTTCCTTATCATAAGAAAAACCTACCTTTTCCTCCTTAAGAAGATGAAAAACGTGGGATGCTTGGGAGCTATGGTTGAGTGATATTTTGAAGAGTTTGGAGCAAAACCAAGTAAGTTATGCTTTAAATGTTATGGGTATTGTTAAATTGAAACTAGAATGATGAGAAATGTGGGATTGATGACTT
>JAOSBK010000004.1:5011428-5023160 GCA_027568895.1 Erythroxylum shatona
TTTATTTGACAAGCATCTGTAATCTTAACATGGGGAACATAATTTATTATGTTATGGAAAGTTAAAATTAATAAGGAATTCAATCATAAATTTTTAGTGGAATAATTTATGATTAATTATAATAAGAATATACTGGTCCTATATAGATTTTTATTATAATTTTAGTCTTATTAATGTTTCCCTGCGGTCCCTGTCATGCCTTAATTGTTTGGATCACAGTGTATTATTTGTAATTACAAACCGCATATAAAAGAAAAAAACCGTATAAGATTATCGGTTACTTCTTATGCGGAAATGAGAGAGTTATATATATATATATATATGTGTGTGTGCCTTTCTTCCTCTCAAAGAGGTATCTATTTGGAAAACATAAAGAGAAAACAGAAACTCTCTGAAAACACATGATTTATGCTTTCTGCCCACCCAGAAACAAGGGTTACAGAAACAATTAAGATTACACGACAGAAGGCTGTAAGGATAAAAAGATTTGTGGAAAGAAATTTTTCTTGGAAAGAAGATCAGTTAGCGATTCCGTGCTTTAACAGGTTTGTCTTGTCTCAATTCTTATGATTGGTTTGCCTGTATACATATTTCTGATCCTGGGTTGCTTTCGTTGTGGATACTGTTGATTCCATCACTATGCTCAAGCTATGGATGGTAGTGATTTTCTGTGTGATTGAGTGTTGAAGTGGCTGGTGGTATCAAAGCCAATAGTTTAGCAATACTGATTGATGCTGCACATTTACTCTCAGATGTTGCGGCTTTTGCTATTTCCTTGTTCTCTTGGGTTGCTGGCTGGGAAGCCACACCTCGTCAATCCTTTGGACTTTTCTAGGAGCATTGGTTTGCATACAACTCATTTGGTTGCTTGCAGGCTACGTAGCACGGACACGGTAAAATGGAGCTGCGTCAGCGTGTCGAACACCCACTGACACGCGGTGGACACAACTCGGATACATCTGGAGACCGCTTGGACATGACTTTAATGAAATATATGCTCCATAGAATATATGCTCTATGTTTTTTTAGAGGGACTTATAAAGTACCAAATATGTATGAACTATCAAGATGTTGAAAGCCTTGAAATATATCAATCAATATATATCATATTATGAATTCTGAATTTTTTCTTAATTCTAAATTTTATAATATATATATATGTCGTGTCCGTGTCCACCAAATTTTAGAAGTTGGTGTGTTCTCGTATCCGTGTTCGTATCGTGTCGCGTGTCCGTATCTGTGTCTGTGCTTCTTAGCTTGCAGGAATTATAGTTTATGAAGCCATATAGTTAGGCTTATAAATGACATAGGTGAAGTGAATGGTTTCCTTATGTTTATCGTTGCTGCGTTTGGTCTTGTAGTGAATATTATCATGGCTCTTTTATTGGGCCATAATCATGAGCACGGGCATGATGATCACAATCATGGTATTGGTCACAGTCACGGAATGACAATATCCAACCACGACCACCATAACTATCATCATCGTGACGAGGAGCATTCAATAGATGAGCACCATCATCATGACGACCACTCAAGGGATGAGCACCTACTTGCTCATGAAGAGCATACTGAACCTTTGCCAGTTAAAGAAGAGCATGAAAAGAAGCATCGGAACATAAATGTACAAGGAGCATATCTTCATGTACTCGGGGATTCCATACAGAGTATTGGGGTAATGATTGGAGGTGCAATCATTGGGTATAGACCAAAATGGAAGATAGTTGATCTGATTTGCACACTAATTTTTTCAGTCATAGTCTTGGGAACAACAATCAAAATGATGCGGAACATCCTTGAAGTTTTGATGGAGAGCACTCCTCCCCGAGAAGTAGTTGCAACAAAGCTTGAAGAGGGGCTGTTAGAGATGGAAGAAGTAGTCGCCATTCACGAACTGCATATATGGGCCATTACAGTGGGCAAGGTTCTCTTGGCTTGTCATGTCAAAGTCAGACCAGAAGCAAATGCAGACACGGTGTTGGAAAATGTAATAAACTATATCAGAAGGGAGTACAACATCAGTCATGTAACAATTCAGATAGAACGCTAGTGGACATCAAGGCATTTGCGTCTTGTACCTGTTGCTTGTGAAACTATATATCTATCTTATGTGTTTCTCTATATTCTCAGTAGTATGTAGCTGTAACGTTAGGCGGCAAATAGATGATGTCTTTTGTTATCTGCACGTACGGAATCCATAATTTCGGTGAGATTACACTTGTTCGGATTGCTTGAGTTGTTTATGTTGCTTCATTTCTTAGACATTACCATGTGAATATCATATGCGCATGCATTCTTCTCTTAAAGGAAACTGCCGCCATTGAGATTGGAAAAGGAACTTCATCTACTACTAATGCAGGCAATGCATCAATTACCACTGCCAGGTGGGGTTTACCATTGATAATACTTTAGTCGAGCATTGAATCACTTGTAAGTAGAGGCTAAGCTTCTCAAGGTAATACCACTTCGGTTAAATCGACAGCTGGGAAATATGAATTAAGAAGTGGGAACGCTGGTTCCATTCAACTTAGTAAATAAGATTCTGTACCCTGATATGCAGATACCATAGCTTCATCTCAGTAAAATTGAGGATGCTATTTGGTGAGGGCAGGAAGATAATTAATATTCAGGAAATGGTTTTTATTAGGTTCTTGACCTTTTAAGATGAGAAAAGGGTTTGATTGATTAGACATTGGAAAGCCATTAAATCAAAGCTTAATCTGAGCGTTATCTTTCCGATGATTGGTCAATCAGGTAAAGGGCAAGTTCAAAACTTTTTAGCAGTTTTCTTAAAAATGTCAATGATTAGCTCTGGTTGTGTGGCTAGCAAGCTTGCAATGATCTCTTATGAAGAAACATAGATATAATTGTTCAAATTGGATAAGGTTCATAGACATCAGACAATCGAGTATAATTGATTTAGCCCTGCCCTTGTCGTGTTTGCGAATAGTCGGAGTTCTGAATGCTAGTTTCTTCCAGGTGAAATCATGAAAAGAAAACGCAGTCACATGCTAATTAACCTTTACTACTTGTACCAGGGTTTGAGGCCTAAAGCTCAAATAAAATCTACCAGAACTTCCAGGCAACAGACCATTTACTTCCATACATATTCCTATCAAACAACGAGTCCAAAGTTCAAATGTATAAACATTACATAGATTAAATATCGTGTGAGAGATATTCTTCCCATGTGATTTTCCTACAAAAAAATCAAGGCTATTGTACTGATAACCTTGTAGCCATGGCAAAAACAAAACGTACCAGAATGACGAGTAAGCAGGAATCGAGAGTCAACACGAAGAAACAAGAGTTGTCCGGTCCCTTAAGGCAGTGCAACCAAATTTTGCGTTGTTGAAAAGCAAATAAGTAAAACTTGGGACAGTGAATAACAGGGAATTGTTGAAGAGAGGACGTCGAGATCATAAACAAGCATGGACACCGTTCATTACATGACAGAATCCCGTGGGGACAAATTTGAGCCCCGACACATATTTAATGCAAAACATGCCCACAGCTTGCGAGATAGGACCCAATTCCTTCAGGAAAAAATCAAAATTTAAATTATTGAGAATGAAGAAACCTTCAATACCCTACATGCGTTTGCGTTGCATCTTCTACAGAGGACGCCCTAGCTATTCTGTGGGATAAATAACAAGATAGAAAAAGGATTGATTGGACTAACTCCGATTTATGCTTTCTTGCAAGTTGCTTCAAGGGTTTTGATACACCTATATCAAGATCTTCCATCACTTACTCTCCATAGCTAAGAATTTATATGTAGAGATGCAAATAATGTTGCAGTCTGCAATTACAGAAATAAGAGTAAAAAACAAGTGAGAAAACCTGATTGGTGTAAGGAAGGGTCGGAATGCTACGGCATTAATGCAATGTGTTACAATTATATATAGCCATCCAAAATTTGGCTTCTTCTGTTTGTCCAGATTTTTAAAGTATGACAGATAATGAGAAAGTGATTTCTTTTTTTACCTTAGAGTTATGACATGAAACTTTTGCCGGCATTCACTTGGCTTAGCATTGTAAGATGAAGAATGAAAAAAAGTCTGTTATGATTACAAGAGAAAATGGCAGTCACGAGCCAGAATAAGAGCACACACCTGAAAACAAGAAGGCATAACTGCACGGAAAAAACTGATAAAATAAGTTGTTGTAAGATACCCTGCAGTGGGTCGACATGGAATCCGGTGACTTGAGCAACAAATTGAGCATGTCAGCTATTCGATGCGAATAGTAGAACTTGACACACTTACTCAACCCCACCTTTCCAATGATGTAAAAATGGACCCTTTGGTTTTTGATATACAGAATTGAGCAAGTACTGAGGGAGAAATCACGTTTTGATACCTAAAATATTTGGAAGGCTTAAAATGACATTTGAAATTTTGTGAACTTAAGTTCAATATTAATGTAAATAAAACAAAAGTATTAAAAGAGCATAACACTTGTCAATTGATTTGTTAATTTAAAGTACATGTGTTTCACGAGCCACTAAGTGTAAATTGAACTAGAAGACCGAATAACTCCTTTTCTGGAAGCAATATTGGTCTCTCCATTACAAGTCACTTCTATTTTATGATTCAACATGTGGTACGTGTATATGTCAATTGCAGCATCATGTTAAGCCTCACTTTAAGTTAGGTTATAGCCTTTTTGTCTTACTCGTAACTTTAATTTAAGTTGATCATAGAATTTTAGCTTTTCTATTTAGAATAAACCCATCTCATTTGAACTTACCAAAGAAAACCTGTAAAAAAAATTTTTTTTTGTTGCCCACGAGATATCCTGGAAGGATTTCAACTATAGAAAGCCACCTTTAAGCTATTTACTTCCAAATTAATCCTCGTTCGAGCCGGGCAGGTCTCTTGTGGGGGGTAAAACTCTGACCTCAAATTTTAAACGGCTGCATACATGAAGACGATTCGAACTCATGACCTCACTTAAGCTAAAAAAACCGCTTAATAACTTACCTGCGCACGGGGATTAAACCTGTCAAAAACTTTTATTTGTATTATTACGAGTGAAACAGTGTGGATAAGAACAGGGAAAAAAAAAAATTGATAAGGCAGAGCAGAGTGTGAAGGTGTAGGGGGAGAGGTTGGGGAAGACAGACATATATGATTAGAAGGGTTGACACAAGCCATAGAATCACTTTCCAAAGCCTTTCTAATCTTTGGCTGTACTCTTGAAGATTAGTCCCCACAACTGTCTGTCCCCGCTGCCGGACAAAACTGCCACGGCCAATAATGCTGCTTCCGACCTTGTAAAACACATCCCTCCTCTCTGATCACCAACCCCTTTTACCTATCTCTCACTTAACTTTCTCTTTATACCATTCTCTTCATTTCTTACCAAGTTCCCTTCTTTTTTCTTCAATCTTCAATTTGTTAGTTACTTTTTTTATCCTTCTCAGTTTCTGTACTCCATCTTCTTTCTTGGGCTCCATTTCTCTGAACTGTTTGGTTACTTTCTCTCATACCCTTTGGTGGTCCTCTTCAAAGCATTTAAATATTATTCCATTCGAGATCCTACATTTAAATTTATGGAATCAGAGCCTGAGGGAACATTTGCTTTGATTGTCCGTGTATATATATGGGGTCTATGTCTATCTCCTTCTGCTTCTTTGGGTGTTACATTTATTACTCATGAGTTGGTAGAATCCCCAATAGAATGCTGTTGGTAACCCAGTGAAAAAGAGAGGGAATTTAATTTAAGGCTTTGGGTTTTCCTTTGCCTCTCTCACATTCACTCCCTACTACTACTTCTGCTACTGCTGCTCGGCTGTAATGGAGAGGCTTCAAGGACACGTTAATTCCTGCGTATGTTTCTTTGCTCATTTTTAGTACTTCTGTCTCTCTCTCTCTCCATAATATTCCTCAAGTAGAATCAATTAAATGGACTGCATTTACTTCTTCTCCAGTGTTTGCATTCAATGCATTTGTGTTGTATTTCTGTAATTGCTAACATCTGCTACTGCTGTTTCTTCTCTTCAACATTCCATTCTCATTCTATTTTTGTTCTCTTCTTCTCTTCTGAGACTCAACTATTTGTCCTATCTATGACCAGCATTTTTCCATTTGCTTCTCTTGAGAGTTTATGAGTTAGCCAAATATGTTAGTAGGTGTGGAATTTCCATGGTTTCCTTCCTTTCTTCAATATTCCTTAATCTTCTGTGTGTTTTTCTTCTATCACAGTTCTTAGGGGAGCTATTGGATGAGGGGGGCTTAGATCAATGCTTTGTGAATTCAAGTTTGAGATTTGAAGAACAAGATGAAGGGCAAAGGTTGTCAATACCAAGCCTAGAAGACAAAGTGCCTTTTCTCCAAATGCTTCAAAGTGTAGAAGCACCTCCATCTTTTTCCTTCAAAGAACCAAACTTTCAGACCTTATTGAAACTGCAACACCTCAAAAGCCCATGGGACGTGGTAAACCAAGTTCAAGCATTAGAGCCCGAAAGTTGTGTCACTCATGAAATGCTTGATTTATATTCACCTGTCAAATCAGAAACCAAAGACCTTCAAAACCCACAATTTAATTCTTGCATGGAAGGTGTAAGTTCTGAGCTGCAGGAATTGAACTCAACAGAACGGGAAGGCAACTCTGGCTCTACTTTTCCATATACTACTAAGCACACCATGCTTAACGAAACCCAATTCTTTAAATCTTCTCCAATAGTCACCAAAGAGCTGAAAAAACGGAAACGAACAAGGCCTGTCAAGAACAAAGAAGAAGTAGAGAGCCAACGAATGACCCACATTGCTGTTGAACGCAACCGCCGCCGACAGATGAACGACCACCTAAATTCTCTTCGTTCTCTCATGCCCCCCTCCTACGTTCAGAGGGTGAGTATATATACTCTCCATTTTCTTCATACCCCTGCCCCTTTTCAAGACTCACTGAACTCTCATAACCTTTGAAAAAGGTGCTAACTTTCTTTCTTTTTCATGCTTGGAAAGGGTGACCAAGCATCCATTATAGGAGGTGCAATAGACTTTGTGAAGGAACTGGAGCAGCTACTACAATCTCTTCAAGCACAAAAGCGTATGCAAAAAACAGAAACAGCAACAGGCCCTTCGTCAGAAGGTCTGTTTACTCCGCATTCGGACAGCCATATACAGACGGAGGTTGGCCATTACGAGGAAGAAGCAGAAGAGATAAAGAAACTGGAAGCGGCTGAGATAGAAGTGACCATCATACAGAACCATGTCAATTTGAAGGTTCAGTGTAAAAGAAGACAGGGGCAGTTGCTGAGGGCCATCATTGCCATAGAAGATTTAAGGCTTACAATTCTGCACCTTAATATCACTTCTTCTCAAAACACGGTTCTTTATTCGTTCAATCTTAAGGTATGCACTACTAGTTTACTACTCTTGTTTATTGGTTTGACTGTTTGGTCAACCATAATTTGAATCCCTCATTATATTCCACTAACATTTTTTGGAACTGTCTTTTTTTGATATTTTCACTTCCTATCCTTTCCTATTTCTTAAAGTTAAGAGTCTCTTTGAACAGTTTCAAAATCTTGTCTTCATTTCATATTTCGTTGGTGCAATTTTGGTATGGTTATGGCAGATAGAAGATGATTGTAAGGTGGCATCAGCGGATGAAGTAGCATCAGCAGTTCATCAGATATTCAACATCGCAAACGTTAGCTGATTGATCTACCATTTTAAGATGCAGCAGCAGCTAACTAGCTAGCTTGCTTGCTTTATACTACTCCTGTCATTTTACAGAATCTCCATTCTCAAACATGCAAAACAGGAGAAAAGATACGAGAAATGCAAGTGGGGTTCTGAGCATGGCAGACCGGGAACATAGAGGAGGTACCAGCACTAGCCATTATCAATAACCCTAAGGTTCTTTTCAACCAAGGAGGTCACTGCAATTCACAGTGGTGGTAGTGGTACAGAGCAGATGATGTGGATGTGTTTATAAACTTGGAAAAAGTAGCCAAATGTTTGTTTACTAGCTTGGTGTGTCACTGTTCGAAGGTGAATGTAAGTTTGGGTATTGGGGTTTGTGCAACATTATGTGTTGGGGGTTGTGAGCGTGAGTGGGGTCTAGTCTGCATGGTCAAGGAGGGTGGGGGGCTAGAGTTAGAACTTTGAAATGGGGGAGTGTTACTTTATGATATCTATGGCACTGTAAGATCTCTCTTATCATGAAAATTGCCAATGATGCTTCTCTTTTTATATTGACTTTGGATATGTCCCGTCCGGGCTGCTCGTGTAGTTACGCATGTTTCAACCTTCTTTGCCTTGCTCTTTTCGTACCCTTCT
The DNA here is from genome assembly GCA_027568895.1 of Erythroxylum shatona. Taxonomy (NCBI): domain Eukaryota; kingdom Viridiplantae; phylum Streptophyta; class Magnoliopsida; order Malpighiales; family Erythroxylaceae; genus Erythroxylum; species Erythroxylum shatona. The sequence continues at coordinate 5,019,723 of JAOSBK010000004.1, forward strand.
CCTTCCTTTTCAGCTTCTGTTGGCTCAAGTACACAGAACTTACACTATTTTACCTACTTTATGGGTTCCTGGAAAACCGTTCATGGATTATATTAGACGGAGATTATTTACTATACTGAAAGATTTCCATTAAGTTTTATACTGAATCGTCTCTTCAAAATCTGCAAAAAAAGCATGACATCAATAGTTGAAGTTGGCATGGGAAGTCCTAGTAGACTGAGTGGGGTTATTGTCACGAGAATAACCATTGTTCGTTTAAGTTCAAGCCCGGAGAACAAAAATGTATTTGCTTATATTTCTTCTGAAACGATAACTGGATTAAGTCCGAGGCGTTAAAGAAACCCGGAGTATATGAAACTACATGAACATATGTGTATATTTGTAATAGTATTCCTCGTATATGTGCACAAGCATTTTTGTGTAAGGAGCTATTATTTCGCAGACTATCCAGAGAATATAACGACGCACAGACTTGTTTTTTCTTTTTTGAAAAATTAAAACAGATTAAAAAGAATAAGAGTTTATTACAACTATTATCCTATTAAGAGAATATCAAAACACAAACCAAACGATATCGTAAACTAAGAAACGTCACCGTCTACTATCCACCTTCTAATGTATTATCGGAGTTTTCAAAACGAGTTAAGTAAAATATCCCCTTTTTAATATTTCACCAGAAGCTTCCTAATTATGACTCCAATGTCTCAGTCATCAGTCTCCATGTAGTTGTAGAGGTAAGATCTTTCTTGTTTGATCCATGTAACTTTTTTCTTCTCTTTCCTTCTTCACTCTCTTTCCTTGCTTAGGAAACACGAAGGGTTTTCTTGTGTGTTTGCGCTCCGACTACTATCTCTCTTCTCCCGATTGCAAGTTTTCAGCACCTGTGGAGGATCTGACATAACCATCTCGTGGATGAGGGCTTCATAAGTTAAGAATTCAACTCTAGACTCTTTCAGAACTATTGTGCGTGTTATAACTAGCTAGATTAGGTTGTGGAAATACTGCTCTATGTACTGAGTATTCTTAGATTCTTGTTAGAGTCCCCAAGAAATAACTATTCTCACGTTGCATTTCTTCTTCAATTGGTTTATGACTAGTTGTTCTCTAATATTATTATAGATTATTTTTATAAGGGCAAGTATGTCTTTTTCCCTTTAAGCAAATCTTTTGTTATTCCTCTCTTGCCAGATCTCCTAAATGCATGTTGTAAAGGCTGCCATTTAAACATCCTTGTCGTGTTTGGGTATATGGTTCCTTAGTATCTTTTGGATAATGTCATTTAGATTATTGTGATGGCTATTGAGTGCACATAGAGATGCAACTTGCCTCTATACTCTATTAGAAAACTCATAGCTAAAAAAATAGATGGTCCCTGTCCTCATTCTCTAGATTGCAAAGTATACATCTTTTAGAAGAAGGGAGGAATTTTAGTCTAGACATAGTGCTTAGTCTATCCTTCATGGATAACCAGCTGACGAAGCTAGCATTTGGCTTGATAATATTTCTCCATATCAACTTACCCCATCCAATTATAGGTATTGTCCCATACTTAAGTTGTTTTGCTTGCCTATTTGTTATGTCCCTTATAGCTAGTTAATTCCAAAAGTATGTATCCTCTCCTTCATTGTATCGAATTGTATCGAATGAAGGAGAGGATACATACTTTTAGAATGGACTAGCTTTAAGAGACATTTGATAGAGTTCTGATCTCCTCATAGGAAAGAGCCCAGTTACCATTAGCAACAACTTTTAGACTTTAGCTTTTTTTGAAAATCTATCCAAAGTAACCCTAGCAATCGGATGGTGAATTAGAGCTCCTTGACCTGTCTAATTGTCAAATCATAAGGAAATTCTATTCCCTGTCCCTATTTTGCAAGTAATTTGATGTTGTACTGCCTCCCTCAATCTAAGAATTTGGTTAAAGAACCATGAAAAACTATCTTTAGATATGATTGCCCATAGACTTTCACCCTTTAATATATAGGTTTGCACCCATTTAACCTATAATGATTCCTTCTCACTTAAAATTCTCCATAATCTTTTCAACAGTAAGCATTTGTTGCATCTGCCAATTGACTCCAAGCCTAGTCCTCCATTTTCTTTAGATTGACAAATTTGAGTCCAACTAGCCTTGGCCGTTCCTCTTTCTCCTTTCTCTTTATTCCATAGGAAATGTTTGATCATTTTTTCCACGTTTTTTATTAGCCCTTTAGAGAGGAAAATATGAGAACACCAATAGGTATTTATAGACATAATAACCAAATTTAGGAGCTAAAGTTTGCCTCCATAGGATAATATTTTGTTTGTACATGAATCTAATCTCCTTTGTATCCTTTCAATAAAGGATAGGCATTCTCTAAATCTAAGTCTTCTCGATAAGATAGGGATACCCAAATAAGTGATAGGAGGCTCTTGATTACCCATTCTAGTGATAAGAAAAAAATCATTAGCTAGGTATGCAATACTCTTCGATAAGATGAAGAAACTTTTTTGAAAATTGATGTTCAAGCCTTACATCTCCTTAAAGCTTTGCAAGGTATTCATTAGGACCGTAATTGAGGGAATATCAACCTTACTAAAAAGGAATAGGTCATTTACAAAACATAAGCTAGTTAGTGAAAGCAACTTACACTTTGTAACTTAAATTCTAGAGTCACGGAGATCTTATATTTTAGTATGAGGGTAAGAGTCTCCATGCAGATTAGAAATAGGTGGGGGGAAAGAGGATCCCTTGCCTAAGTCCCCTTTTGCCTTTAAACAACCCAATGGGACTCCCATTGATTATTATCCTAACAAAATCGTAGAAATACACTCTTTTATCTAATTGATAAAAATATAAGGGAAACTCATACCTTCCATAATCTATAATAAAAGACCCCAACTAACACTATCAAATGCCTTATGGAGATCAACTTTTAATGTGTAATTCTAATGGGATTTTCCTCTTGTGCACCCCAATATTTCGTTTACTTAAGAATGCTCCTTGGTTTTCACTGATGATGTAGTGTAGCACAGATTTCAGTTTGTTACCCAGTATTTTGGCAATAATCTTGTAGTTGAAGTTAGTGCATCTAATAGGCCTGAAATTGCTCCTTGTAGTATTGTTATGACTTTTTGGAATTAAGCACAAGGAAGTCTTGTTGATCTCTTTGAGGATTACTCCTTTAATGAAAAATTCATGCACTACTTCTTTTATAATATTGCCCATTTTATTCCAAGTTTTTTTATAAAAGAGTCCATTCAATCTATCTGATCTAGGAGCCTTTAAGCCATTCATTTTAAAAACCACTTCTTCTATCTCTTGATCCACTACAAGAAAAATGTAGATTAGCGACGGAAACTTAGCAACGGAAACATTTCCGTTGGCAATTAGTGACGGAAATATGCTTTCCGTCGCTAAAATTGAGTGATTTAACGACGGTACTAATATTCGTCGCT
>JAOSBK010000004.1:5023260-5034198 GCA_027568895.1 Erythroxylum shatona
AATTAAAATTCCGTTGGTAATTTTCTGACAGAAGAATTTACTGACTGAACAAAATAGCCGTCGGTAAACTTACCGACGGAAATTTTTTACCGTCGGTAAATTTACCAACGGAAAATTTCCGTCGTTAAATTTAGTAACGGCCATATCTCCGACGCCTTTTTCCGTGAATAAATTCGTCGCTAAATAAGCTTACCGACGGAATATGTACAAATTCCGTCGGTACAAATTCCGTCGGTAAATTCCGTCGCTAAACTGTATTTTTCTTGTAGTGATCTATGACCTACCTTGTTAAGAGATCCCCTTGATCTTTAAGAATTTTAGGAGAAATAAACTTCCTGAGATCCTCACTGCAAGAACTAGTATGACCTTCAGATTCTATAATCTTTTTGAAGTGTTTCACAGCATCATGAGCAATTACAGCTTGCCCATACAAGATCGTCCCTGATTCTGTTTTTATCAAGGTGTTCCTGTTGACATTTCTCCTAGCCTTAATGGCATTGAAGAAGAATCTAGTGCATTTGTCTCCTTCCCTGAGCTAGTTGACTTTTGACCTCTTTTTTAATAAAGGGCAGTGATTATCAACTACTTGCATGTAGGACTTCAGTGCTTCCTTCTCCACCCCCACAATAATCTCATCAGTAGGATTATCAGCTAGTGCTTTTTGTAAAAGTGAGACTCGATGCCTAGCAGTTTCTACCCCTTACATTGTGCTAGAACCTCTACTTCCATTTACTTTCTTCAATTCCTGCTTAATAGCCTTTAGTTTTTGCAAACAAATGAATTGTTTAGTACTAGTTACTTCTACCTCCATTCCCTTATTGACTACTTCTTAGAAACCTTCTACATTGATCAGCAAATTGTTAAACCTAAACAGGTGCTTCAAATAAAATTTTTTAATAGATTGACCACCTTAATCAGGGTATGGTCCGAGAATCTTAGATCTAAAAACATGGCTTTACTATTTGGAAAAGTAGTTAACCACTCCACATTCACTAAAGCCCTATCTAATTTCTTTCTGATGAACCAATTAGAGCTCTGCTTATTGCTCCAAGTAAATCTATGACCCTCATATTTGAAGTCGAAAAATTTCACGTCTTTGGTGCAATCCAGCAAATTGGTATTGTAGTTGTCTAAGTTACAGTTTCCTTCAGCTTCAGATTGGTATATAGTAAAGTTGAAATCTCCATTTATAATCCATAGACCACTAACTATTCTTTTAATTCTCCTCATAGAATTCCACAAGTCCCTTCTTTGAAATGCAGTATTATGACCATAGACAAAGGTGGCCAATACTGAAGTATGCTCTATTGTAAAAGTCAATTTTGTATGCATAAATTGCTCCCCTACTTCCAAAACCTCTACCTCTATAACTCCTCATCATGGACTATTATGATTCTTCCATACCCATGGTACTAGTGATTGGATTTTAACTTCCACTGACTGCTAAAACAATCTAATTTATTAAGATTTACTAGTCTGATTTTTGTTTTTAAAAGACAATAATTTAGGCTTCTCATATCATACAAACTCCTTCAAGGCTTTAAGCTTCAAAGAGTTGTTTACTCCTATAACATTCCAAACTAGAAAGGTTATGTAAAAATAATTTTAACTTTTGAGCTTTTCCTACTGCTTCGATTACTTTTTCTAGTTTGTACTTTTCCATCTTTTTCCCCTGATTTTCCATCTAATGCAACAAATCTGGATGTTGTGGCCCATTGGAGGCATCCTGTTGTTGAGCTCCGAAGGGATTCAACTCTACTTTATTTGTAATGCAGTTATATATTTCTGCCCCTCCCTTAGTTTGTTATGTTGTCATTTTTTTGTTATCAACCGTATCTATTGTTGATCCTCAACAATATGCTCAATTTGATCCCTATTAGCCACATAGGATTGATTTCTACCTTTTAGAAGCTCCAATTCCTGATCCACCAACATCCTTTTCTGCACTTCAAGTTCTTCAATTTCTGTTTTTCACTCTAAATTATTCTCATCTAATCTCATCAATTCTTCATAATCTCCCCTATCAAAGACTTTCCCTGTTGGTTTCCATATTTTTCCTGAAATTATGGGGAAGGTTTCCAATGATAAGTTACCATGACTTTATCATCCTTTAGAGAATTTCCATCTACCAACCTTAAGATAGGAATGTAATCTTTCATCTCCTTTGAAATATCCATTCTCACACATAATCTAGCATAACCAACCTGTTTCCTCAAAGTTGTATTCTCATCCATACAAATTGGTTTCCCCAAAAAGCTAGCTAGCAGGCTCAAGCCCTTAGTGGTGCGATATTCCAGTGGAATATTATGGATGTTCACCCATAGGGGTATGTTCTTAACTCTAATTTTCTCTAGTTCCATACCAAGTTGCCAATTTTGGAGAAATAACGGAAGCTATGAGATGTGCCATGTTCCTTCTATAAGGTTCTGATCATACATCTCATACATAATATATATCAAATATACGCAATAGAAAATAAAACAGAACCTCAAAAAACATATCTACTCATGCATATAGATATAGAAAACAAAAATATGAAATGTAAGATATTTACATACCTTTTGTCAATCTCCTTCGTTCTTTAATCTTCTCCGCGTTAGGTTGTCGTGAACCACAACGTTCAACATAGACTATCTATAATGAAATTCCACATGAAGATAGAAGGATGAAACCTCACTAGGAGATGGCTATAATTATTTCTTTGTGCTAGTAAAGACAATAACTCTTTTGAGAGCTAGAGAGAAAAAGAGTGTGTGTGTATGTAAGAAAGAACTTTTCTTTCACTTGTGTCTTACATGAGATGCACAAAAATCATTTTGCACCATTTGGCCTTCCATAACCCCCATCACTAATGGAGAGTTATAGGAAGATAATGGTCATGAATAGCATGCATTAATGGAAGTCATGGGAAGCTAGTGACCATAAATAGCATGTATTAATGGAAGTTTTGAAAAGTTAATGACCAAATTGGCAACTAACAACACTTATTTTTAATCCATTCCATGCAATATTTTCTACTACGATCATATTGCGATACAATCCCGAAATACTCTCTCATATCTTTAATCACCATTCAAGACCATTTAACTCATCCTTCGGATCTCCTATATGTGTGACCCATTAGGTTCTTAGTTAAGTTGGCCACTTGAATTAATACTTAATTCGAGTTAGTCAATAGCAGTATCTAGCAATACGTCGTAACCTCCAATTGATCAGAAAATAAGTGTTTTGACTACGAACTCTTTCATATGTAATGTTGCCATACAATTCATCCTTTCACCATCTATATTCCACTTGGTTCAGAGTATGGTCAAAGTGTCACTCTTACTAGACTGACTACGTCACATCTAGTCCAAGTGATATTAAATCTTGTCTTAAGGATATCCTTACTTTGGACCTGTTGGCAATCAGCTAATTGCATTAGCTGTTAGCTGTTAGCTGATTATATCAACTGATTATATTAGTTGTTTGTCATTTGATGTTTGGTAAAATTAGTTGTTTAGTATTGGCTGTTTATGTGTAAAATGACATATAAGGACATGATTTAAAAAATAAGGATATGATTAAATTTAAAAAATTAAATTAACTTCTAAAACATTCATAATAAAATTAACCTGGAAAATAATTTTTAAATAATTAAAAACATATTCTTAAATTTATTAAAAATTTAAAATTACTTAACTTCATTTAATTGGAAGTAATTTCAAATTTTTACTAAATTTAAAAACTTCATCTAATTGAAATTAATTTAAAAAAACAAAAGTCTACCAAAAGATTCTGCCAACATCATTAGCATAAGTTGGAGCTTCTCTCTTAAGTTAGTCTTCTCATCTCTCTCGCTGCCAACACCATTGACATACTGTAGCTTGATTTGACAAATAAAGTTAGAGCTTCTCTCTTAAGTTACTCTTCCTTTGTAAAACGCGCACAACAGCTTCCCTTCCCTTCCGTCTAATGGGTATATCGTCATTTTCAATCAGCTAAGTGCAAAACACTACCCCTCCTGAGCTTGTTAAAAATTAGCTGATTGGGTTAATTAGCTAATCCATTCAGCTGAATCACCAAACACAAAAAATAGCTGCTTAACATAGTCAAATAAGCTAAAATGGTCAATTAGCCAATTTTTAGCTTATAAGCTATTCACCAAACAGGGCCTTTATGTATCATTGAAGACTCTTTTCATGACAGATATCTGCTTTGGCCAGAGACTCCTAAGTAATGACCCCGAAAAGAGGTTATGGGTATCATCTCCTTTTATCAAGAGTAGTGAATCCTTTATTGGCTACTCAATTACCTCTGAATACCTCAAGTTGTACCCAATTACTACCCTATGAGTAACCCCTAAAAGACATCAACGAATGGAGTCAAAGTATAGGATCAGTATTCGAGATATCCCTAAGTACCTCAAGTCAAAAGATACTTGCACCATTGCTATGATGAGACTATCATTGACACTAGAATAGAATATCCATATGATTATCTCATAGTAGCTTAATCCAATGTACTTATTACCTTTAGTAAGCATCCACATGTAACTCTAAACAACTCATGTCTACAACTTATGAGATCTACTTCTTGATCCAATTAAAGAGTATAACATGTACTATTATATCCGAATTAATGCATGATATCCCTTCTTATTAATCCTATGACTAGGGAAAGTTTAGATACTAACATAATTACACATGATAGGAATCTCATTATCATGATATCATCATGATTTCCTCCATGCTATGCTTTGTGTCAAAGACTTCATTAAATCAATTTAAGATCAACATCAAATTCATAAATGTATGAACATCGAAATAATGAAAAATTTCTTTATTAATCATAAAATGATTTGTACAATAAAAGGTGATTGCCTTTACAGTACTTCTCTAACACTTTTTTCTATCACCTTTTGAGCTTCTGCTTTTACGCTAAATGTAAAAATGATGTTGTCATTTTCTGTTAGCATTACCTCTTGTATGCATCTTCCTTTCCAATTTTTTTAAACCCATGCTTGTATTATAGGAAAAGGCTAGCGTTTATCCATAAAGAAGTCAATGATTGTTCTTTCCAAATTGTTGCACCCTCCTGCAAGATGTGAAGACTTAGGGCTACCATCAACTTCCCATCAACTTCCATTTAAAGAGAGGATTATGAGCTTTCCCCGACAACCTATTTCCAAGTTCTCCTGGTTCTTTCAATATTCTGGTAAGCTAATGTGGTCGGTTTGGCGGGTTTGGATGAGTGGCTGAGATTGGTGATTGCCTCCATAAATTGGGAGTAAGGCCTGTGGGGTTCTAATAAGCAGGGGGCTTGATGGAGGAAGTAGATGAAGGGGACTGAATATTATGTTTGGTTTTAATAGGTGGCGGGTCTGAGGGTGATTCAGCAGAGGAGGAAGGTGAGTTGCATGAGGGTAGAGGGGGAAAATCAAAGAGGTTGAGAGGAGTGATGTCAATCATTTTGGTAAATTTTGGTTAGGAGCAGCAGTGCAAGGAAAAAGAGCAAAAAATGTTGATCTAAATTCGATAATGTGAGGAAGGCAGGAAAAGATTTTGAGATGTAAGGACAACACTACCCCTGGTCTGAAGTAGATGAAGCAACAATGATGGAAGAAAAAGAAGGTTGATATGCAAATGCACAAGATTGAAAATGAATAATAGAGAGCTACAGTCAAAGGAGCAAAGTAAAGGAGGAGGATGAAGGTGAGAACTCAATGAGAAGCAAAGTTTCAGAAGCAATTTGGGAGTTTTCGTAGGACTTGCTGAATGACGGGAAGACAAGTCAGTGATCTAAATGTAGACAAAGAACCACTTACAAAAAAACTAGTTTTGGAGGAGGATAAATACAAAGGAAAGCCACATTTTCACGTGAGGGGGATTGGAGAACATGACAAGAAAGAGACAAAGATTTATAGCCATCATTGTATTGTTAGTCTCATTTGCATGTGGGTCCACCGAAAATAGCCTCTCTATTATGTAGGGATAAGGCTGCGTACTATCGGACCTCCCCAGACTCTACTTCATTGTGGGATTTCGGACTGGGTGATGATGATGATGATTGTATTGTTAGTCCACGTACTTGCAAATTGAAAAGTAAGAAATGGGGAATTTTCATTTCATGAAAAGCAGCACCAATGAAAAGCCTGTAAATGGACATTAATTGCAAGAGAAGGAGGTTGAAGAACGAGGTGAGAATAGATGCTGCGACATGTCTCACTACAATTTCTTGTAAACTTCTAAAGCTTTGGATGTATGGAAGATAATCGACAAGTGAAAGGCCTGCAAATAATGGGATTCGCATGGAAAAGAAAGCTGATTGATGCTCAATCTCACCAACCCTGCAAAATCCTGACAAGTCAAATAACAGAGTAGTATTATTGAGACAGTTACAGTCGTATCAAAGTCAAGAAGCAGAGCTAAGGCCATTGATGCAGTTATAAAACAATGTCCTATTATGACGAGACAATAATTATATTTGCTCACACTTAACAGTACAAAGAGTACGGAAATCATATTTTTTATTTCCATAAACTCATTTTTATCTTATTTAATTTAATTTTATATAAAATATATGAATAAAATTAACTATTTACAACACCCGTGCAGCAGATTTTGGTGTGAAGATTCCATTGACGATGAGGAATAAAAGTTGCTGTGGTGACATTGGGAAAGTCAAAGGGTGAAAGGAAGAGCACCCCACGTTCATGTCCACCAAAGCTGTCGCACTCATTACGGAGACAAGAGAGAGGGAGTTGCAGAATGCAGAGCAGCTATAACAGCACTTATCCCCATGTGCGATGCATCACCAAGGTGGTCTGGTCAGGGACGTGTCACCTTCCTTTATCTAGCCCAAAGTCCTAGTCGTTTTTGGACTTTCGAGTCTTCTTCCTTCTCTTTAAGGCTATAGCTGAGTCACAATTCTAGCCTGCTCCAAAAAGGCTTAGGCACCCTTTTCCAAAACCTCCATAACCTGAATGATTACCATCTCATTGGCCATTGCTGCTTCCCGACCCTTTTGTCCCCAACAACCATCTTTCTTTATGTACAGTTCTCAATTTTTGTGATAAGTTCTTGGTTTTTAGATGTGCTGTAATGAAACATCGGAGTTGTTAATTGTGATTCGTTAATCAGGATTATAATTACATATCTAATGACCTCGGGCAGCTCAGGCCTCGATACAAGTGGATCCAAAGGAACAATGGTCTCTCATATTTTGGAAGAAAGGACTGTCGTATTTGGAAAATCGAGCCAGGATAAGGCAACTCCTTTTCACAGCATCATTGCAGTCTATACATAATAAATCTAGCGTTACCACATTTACCAATAACAAGAACAAGATTATTAATTTATTAATATGAAGGTTTGTGTTATTGTGTATTGTTCAATAAAAAGGTTTCTCCAAGGAGCATAAGAAGTTGATAGTCTCAAAGTGGGTAGTGAGTCAAGAAAACGCCGTCACCTTAAAGAAAACAATAAAAAACATATGGTATGAAGAATCTCGACAAGTAGGGGTTGATCAAATCGAAGTCCTAACAGAGATTGAACAGTTCTTTCCAGGATCCTTTTAGCATCTTTTCTTTGTTTCAACTGCCAGCTGACAAAAAGCAACAGTGAACCTGAGCTCTAGCATATGTTGTAATTTTACTATTATTTTCACTACTATAACATAAACTTTTTGCAGGTTGATAATTGTTGTTTCATTTCATTGACTAAATCATAAAAACAAAACGAGATGATCATTTACTTCTGACATGTAATACGTGAGATTTGTTAAAATAAAAAGAATTAAAAACACTAAAGATAAACAAAATTGAGATTTGTTAACGCAGTTCGACACATCTTATCTATGTTTGTGTGGTCTTCACCCAGCTTAATTCTTTTACTAACGACAATAATTTTTTACAAGACTTTAGTGACTCGACACCACTCAACTCTTGACACTATCTCTCGCCCTCACTATCTGTGAAAGACTTTCACACCAATAGTGTGAGCTCCTCGTACTAATCTCAACAAATAATTTTTCTCAACAATCTTAAAACGAAAGAATACCAAATAAATAACTCAAGTGGTTAAATAAAATTTAACATAAATGAGAACACTTGAGAAAGAATAGAAAAACAACTTCCCTACAGATTCAGCTCCATTGAAACAGATCTGAAAGTTGACACTACAAATTATGAGTTGATTCGCGAAAATAGCGGTATTAATTCACAACTATAACAGGAAGACATTAAGTATGACAACTCTTGCAAACAAGCCACTCCAAGATGATGCACCCACAAAGAAATCAATCAACAAATGTCACAGCCTGAGATAGAATTATATCAATATGAAGATTACCTCGTTGATGCTTTCATGCACCGAAGGTGGATCACTTTCACTGGTTGAACTCAAACGAGGTTCATCTTCTAACTAGTGGCTTCAATGTTATGTTCATGGGGTGCAATTTGGAGAATCAATGGTCATGGTCAAGCTTTACGTCCACCTTTCTCTCTCAGACTAACCACCAACCCTTGAGACAAGACCTTTGTAGCATACAATATTATGCATTTTGCTGCAACGTAATCCACTCAATCACCAATACAAACTAAACTTCTTTCACACTCTTACCGTTATCCAACAACAGTGTGATACACTTATACTCCTATTCAAGATAGACTTCCTTCACATGTAAACCATTATCCAAAAATCCAATTCAAATAAAGATTATCACATAGTTATACCTTATCTTAATTTGGATTTTAAGACTTGCAATAACTTGAGCATCTAATAATAAAAAAATGTAAAAATTACATAGTGAGACATAATAAATATCTTAACAATATGTAATTAGTCGAGCATTTTGTCAATATTTGTATGAAGTTATAAGAAAAACTAACCCAACCAAATCATCAAATTCCAAAGAAGTGAAGTTCATCACATGGAATCATATAAAGTTTTGGTACTGGTTTCTTCCACTAAAAATTCCAACAACTTTGATTTTTCTATCCCTCGAGGAGCATTCGACACATTAATGTGATTCTGGAGAGTCTTGGGGCCAGGACCAGTCCTGAGATTCATATTCCATTTTAAAGTGGGACCAACCAAAATATTCTTCTCAGACCTAGACCCAGACCCACATTCATCACACAAGATCACCAGTCATTTCTCGCCAAGGAAATCTTGTGATTAGTTTTAGGAAAATAAAGAAAGAAAGAAAATATAGTAGAATTAATCAATTCACAATCTAAATAAGGAGCCCTTTTTAAGTGGATGCAAAAAGTCTCTTATTAGCTTTCGACCTGTGATCCTATTAGGCAATGAGGCATAATACAATAATACCCTGGAGTTGTTATTTTCAATGTTAGCTTCTTCGCATTGTTTCTTTATTTCATTCACTTTACAAATATGGGTTAGGGTCAAGAACTGACAATAATAACAAAGACCCATTAGATATTATAGGAAGCTGAATCATAATATGTGTTTAGTGATAGCTTATCAAAGGGATAATTCAAAAGGAGATTAACTGATGCATGGATTGGAGATGAGTAAACAACTATCAATTAGTTATATAGATGTACAGATTTAGCTAAATGAAGTAAACATATAAAATTGTTTTTCTTTTCTTTTTTTGGTTATTAATGCTAGTATCTCTTTTATATACAAACTAGAATGAAGAAGAATTAACTATTAATAATTTGCTAACAAACTAACTACCTAAAATTGCTTATAACTGCTTTAACAACTAATAGAGGATTAGTTATAGCTGAGAGCTAAGTAAGAGTTGAGTGATAACTTAGGTACTACTCTATATATTTACATCCCCCCTCGAGTTAGAGGTTGGTCAAAATCAACCAAACCTAACTTGGAAAGTAATTTATTGAAAATAGGAATCGTGAGAGGTTTAGTAAATGAATATACTAGTTGCAATGTAGACGGAACATGCATAGTTAGAATGAAACCTTGCTTGAGCTTGTCTCGAACCAAATGACAATCAATATTAAGATGTCTTGTTCTTTCATGGAACAAGGGATTAACAACTATATGTAATGCTGCTTGATTCTCACAAAGAAAAGGAATTGGTAGCTAAAGTGAAATATTAAAATCCAACAACAAATAAGTAAGCCACTGTAGTTTTCAAACTGTTGTAGCCATGCTTATGTACTTTGCTTTTGTAGAGGACCTTCATTCAATATTTTACTTCTTGGTTTTCTAGGAGATAAGCGACGAGTCAAGAAAAATGCAGTAACCCGTGATGGACTTGTGAATGGAGAGACACGTAGCTCAATCAGCATCATAATAACCTTTAAGATTCAATTGCAAGGAAAAAATAAACCTTTAGCTGGATAACATTTGAGATAATGTAAAACATGTACTGCAACATCCTGATGAGTGGTTTGTGGAGAATGCATAAATTGGCTTAATTGTTGAACTACAAAAGAGATGTTATATTTGGAAAGGTTAAGGTAGAGTGGTCGACCAATCAACTGTCTATATTGAGATGCATCTAGATATGATGAATCCCTAGTTGATTGAAGTCTGGTGTTTGCAAAAAGAGGAATATCAGCTGGTTTGGCCCTTTTGTAAACTAGTGTCTTGCAAAATATCAAGAATATACTTCTGTTGATTAAGGTAAATACCTACAAAAGATCTAGCGATTTCAAGACCAAGGAAGTACTTTACAGATGTAAGGCCCCAAAATATATCCTAGTTGAAATGATACATGTTCATGAAATTACATGTAAGATAGGAGTTAAAAATTTTGCCATGATTAGAATATGAAAGACTTATGACTTGAATTTTTGATCAAGTAGATTATAGTGAGTAAATTGGAATTAATTGATACCATTAGGGAATTGAGATATTTAAATGTATATTTAGATTAAGAAAATTTTCAAGTGGCAAGATAAATTGGTATATGAAAATTGCAATGATTAAGCCTATGAGTTAGTGACATTTGGCATAGTTG
>JAOSBK010000004.1:5042569-5053603 GCA_027568895.1 Erythroxylum shatona
TAAATTATTTTTGTGTGAATTAACTTCTGATTTTATTGTAGAAAATTACAAAAAGATTAAGGATCTATTCAACCCCCTTCTAGATCACTTACAATATGTGGACAACATGACCATTAGAGATAGACTTCTACCGTGGATACAATCCCTTAAGCAATGAGAATCCTACTACAACCATGCAACCATTCAAACACCACACCAAATTTTCTTCAGCTATATATATCAAGACATGCAAGATACACACCTGCTTACGTCATTATCCAACCTTTTCATGAGATATCCTTCAGTAACTTATTAGTGCACGATACACAAAAGCAAAAAGTGTTCCACTTCAACTAGAAAATTATCCATATGATTTTTAAATCCAAGTCATTAGTCAATTAATATCTCATATGTCCAATTAATAAATAATGCCAAAAATAAATAAAAATATATAGCATATATCCTAACAAATATGATATCTGGTGCATGATTCCTTTTGCTTGGAAGATACTTAAACATTCTGAGTTGATAAACTCACTTCCATTATCACTCCTTATGGTTTTGACAGTGGTTTGGAACTGGTTCTTAATAAGGATGAGGAAGTTTGTAAGAGTTTTGACTGTTTGTGTTTTGTGGTGGAGTAAAAATGTCCATGGAGTCTTACTTTAGTCATCAATAATAGTTAAGATATACTGGGCTCTAGAGATGGATGAGGTTTTATACGATTCCCATATCTCTATGTGAATGAGATCAAAGATGTGATATGAAGAGGTTTGGCTTTTAAAGGTTAGTAATCTTTGTTGTTTGGATATAGGACAAACATCACTTAGAGGTAAATTCATTGAATTATTAGAAGTAATTCCAACAATATACTTTATGACAACATGAGGTGCATGACCCAACCTGATATGCCAAAGTTGTAAATTTGTTCCAGATCTTTTATTTTTATGTTCAGTAAATGTACACGCTATTTGTTTGGGTTTATGAGAAATTGTTACCTTTGTATTTTGAATAAAAGAATCAATTGTATCTTGTAAAAAACTTACCTGTCTAGAATGTAAATACTTCCTACAACTCATCCTATTACCAAAATCTCCTAAAATATGCAAAAGAGTGGTAAAATGTGATTTTAATTGTAGATGAATTCGTAAGTTTGTGAACTAAAAGTAAGTTGAATTTAAAGTTAGGTATATGAAGATCAGTGGTAAGTGTAAATAAAGAATTTATTGTTATATCGCCTATGTGATGAACCAGTTTTACTGATCCATCAGGCAAGAAAACTGGTGTATGTTCTTTTGGGGTTTTAGGTTGATCAAAGAGGTTAAAGTCTGATGTCATATGGTTTGAGGTTCCTGTATCAATTATCCATGAACCAAGTTCTACAAAATCAATTGAACTGAAAGAAAAATTAAGTACTAAACTTGCAAAGTTTCCAAGATGAGCAAAATTGATTTGGTGACTATCCTCACTAATATTCATTCCCTTTATTTATTTCATAACCTCTTGTTAGATAACTGTAGTCCATCTAGGTGTCTTCTAGATAATGTTAGATTTATCAACTCCTTTAAACGGTGTGTCAGCAAGATTAGCCATCGTTTTTTGTTGTTTCTTTCTTTCTTGTTCCTTGTTGCCCTTATACCACTTTGGATATCCATGTAATTTGAAGTAAGTTTCTTTCAAATGTCCCTCTGTGTTGCAATAATTGCATAATCCATCTTTCTTCGCTTCTCTTTTCTTGTCACTCCATTGATTGCTTTCATTGTTGTATTCTTTTCCACCTTCTTTCCTAAAACTGTGTCCTCTGGCCAACAGAGCATTATACTTAGAGATATCCTCCATGACATGTACTTCCCTTTGCTTCTCAACCTTTAATATCATCAAATAAGCTTTATTCAAACTAAGAATAGGATCCATCAGAAGAATCTGATTTTTAACATGATCAAAGGTATCATTTAGACCCATTAAGAGCTGAATTAATCTGCTCATCTGATTTATATCAGTTGTGGTCTTTGATGAACCACATATGCATTCTAGAATTGGCAACAAGCAACTCAACTCATCCTTAATTTCTTTAACCTTGTATAATATCTAGCAACGTTCGTGGTTCCTTAATAAATCGAATTTATCTCCCTTTGAATCTAATATATCATAGGCCTATTACTTTCTCTAAACCTCTCCTGTAATTTATCCCATAGTTCTTTAGCATTTCTTGCATAAATGAAGGCGTCGACTAACTATTTGGAGATGTAATTCAGTATCTACGATGTTACCATATAATCTACTAGAACTCAATATTCATACTTAGGTAATGTGTTAGTTGGCATGGTGCATTTTTCATTAATGAATTCCAATTTGACCTTAGCTCCTAAGACAATTCTTGTGGATCTAAACCATGAAATGTAGTTAGATCAATTAAGAGGAGAAGAAACAAAAATCAGATTAGGATGATCTGATGATTGAAGCTGTAAAGGATATTCAATGATTTGGCTACTGTACTGTTGTCATCCCACAATTTGTTTAACCTTGTATAATATCTAGCAATGTTTATGTTTCCTTAACAAATCGAATTTATCTCCCTCTGAATCTAATAATATATCATAGCCTATTGTTTTCTCTAAATCTCTCCTGTAAATCATCCCATAGTTCTTTGGCATTTCTTGCATAAATTAAGGCATCAACTAACTCTTTGGAGATGTAACTCAGTATCCACGATGTTACCATATAATATACCAGAACCCATATTCATACTCAGGCGACATCTTAGTTGGCATGATGCATTTTTCATTAATGAATCCTAATTTTACCTTCGCTCCTAAGAAAATTCTCATGGATCTCGACCATGACATATAGTTCGATCCATTAAGAGGAGAAGAAACAAGAATCATTGTAGGATGATATGATGATTGAAGCTGTAAAGGATATTCAATGATTTGGCTTCTATACTGTTGTTCTACTTCGTGACTATGATCATTTTTTGCCATGATTTATAGTGACTAGGAATAGCAAAATGTGTATTTTATTAGCAACTAGTGATTGTATGTCTCTCTGATACCATATATGGATTTAGCTAAATGAAGTAAAAAGGAAAATTTGCTTTTTCTTTTTATTATTGATGCTAATATATTGTTTATATACAACTAAAATCAAGAAGAGTTAACTGTCATTAAACTGCTAACAAACTAGCCCCCTACAACTACTTATATCTGCTTTAACAACTAACATAGTGGTAGTTACAGTGGCAGTTACAGTTGAGAGCAAAGTGATGACTTAGATACTACTCTATATGACCTATGCATTAAGTTTCAATACATAAATAACATAAACTTTATTCCTTTAACTCGTTTGTGTATATTAACCATTTTGTATAATTGATATAATCAAAAAGAAACTAAAGAAAAAGGGCAAAAGTATATTTCACAATTTATGGTAGAGAAACCATGAACATGGTTTGGCAGGCCAGTCTCTTCTTAACCTATGTCATTTGAAAGATTTTGAAGTAATTTTATGAAATGGATCTAAAAATTTCAAAATGTGCAAAGAAAAAGAAAATCGAAACAATTTGGGCCTTCCCAAAGTACACGGCCCAATAAGATATGTTTACTCGAAGATTTTAAAATGATATTTTTCACTAATGATCAAATTATTTTAAAAATAAAAATAGCCATTATTAACTAAAAAGAAAAGCAAGGGATGAAAATTAGGTGAAATTTTCATGACATGTTGGAACTCCTTTTGAAGATACACGCAAGGATAAACCAACAAAAATGATTGAAGAAAATATAAATTAAAAGAACAAGATTCAATTTAGTCTACTTTAATATTTTAAACTTTATTTTTTATTATACAAATTTTGAAGATGTAAATTAAAGTTATACATATGCTTTAGTCTAGACAATGTAGAATATGTAATTTATTAAATTGAAAAACTAAGAAGTCTATTAAAATATAATTTATACATTTAGAATAAATTTGATAAAATTAAAATAAAAGAGAATAAATCAAAATTTAGTAAAGTTTAATGAATATATTGGACATTTCTATATAACAGTGAGGTTTGCAACCTCAGACCTCGAATACTTGTCTGGTACTGAGGTTATTGGGTTACATATTTGCGGTCCTCTTGAGAAAACAAAGATAATATGGAGAGTAACACACAGCCTGAACCTGAACTGCTCTATCCAATCACACACCATAGATTGCCTATCCAAAGTCCTAGTCAGCACTATCTAGAACAAAGGAACGAGTGGTTCTCTATCACCAAGCTTGGCAAAAGAACCATCTCCCCTTTCCCGTCAGAAGCTTATCCAAGACTAACTCAGAACTTCACTTGCAGACAAATCAATTTCTCCTAAAACATCTTTCTCTCTGTCACAGGGCGAGTTAGCAATAAGCTGTACTAGTTCTGTGTAGTCATGGCCTCAACTTCCTCCACTACACTAACAGTCGCATCCTCATCAAGCCTCGTCGATGCAAAGGCTTCTCGCCAATCAGCTGCCGGATCACCGCATTGTGTGACCCTGCCTACACTCCCTCCTCCACTTCCGTCGCAAAACCGCCCATGGAAGGCCACTACTTATTGTGAGTTGCTTATACCTAAATGTTAATAGACTGTTCCCAGAATGGTTATTCCGGTTGGCAAGTTTGTAACGATAGGAGTTCAGTTCAAGTTCTATTCTTTCCGGAAAGCACTCTGACATGTAAAATCCTCAATGCGCTAGCCTCGAAGATCCAGTGTGCCTTTAAGATAGATTATAAATATTGATATCGCGTTGAAAGGGTTGTCTAATCTTGAAGTGAATTTAATTTAGGTCGAAAGATAGCTCGCAATGTTGTGGGCATGGCTACAGGGGAAGTTCGTGCGGAGGTTGCTTCAACAGAACTGCCTGAGCTTGTCACGACCCTTAAAGAAGCTGTATGAGTTTTTCCATTTTCTTTATTCCTATTTTTCGTCTCTCGTAGATAATGACAAGCATTAACATGAATTCGTTCTTCTGTGATGCAGTGGGATAAGGTTGAAGATAAGTATGCTGTTAGTTCCCTTGCATTAGCTGTTGTGATTGCACTCTGGGGATCAACAGGGATGATATCGGTGAGGTTCTCAAAGTGAAGCAGTCTCTTTTTCGAATTTCAAGTTTTGGATATTATGTTCAATTTAACTGTGAAAATGGGCTGTATTGGTTGGATGCGACTGATGATTATGACAGTGTAACAGGCAATTGATAGGCTTCCATTGATTCCTGGGATTCTTGAGCTTGTTGGCATTGGCTACACTGGAGTAAGTAGTACTAGTTTCAATTTCTCATTCACTTCCATTCCTACAAATTCCAAACTATGAACTATATAGCTGATTGGAATCATTTGTATGGGAACCAAGGAATGTTATTAAGACTAGATGGGATATTCAATGTCAGAACAGAGTTTCTTCTTTAATTTGATATGCTCTACCTATTTTCTATTGCAGTGGTTCACATACAAGAACCTAGTATTCAGACCTGACAGGCAAGTTCTTTTTTTCCTTTTATTGTTATTCAAGAACAAAAATCGGGAATTTGCAAATGCATCTAAATTGTATCCACTCTACCAGGAGCATCCACTTAGTACATGATGGAATAATTCACAGTCAATACTCATGTCAAAATTGCAGGGAAGCTTTTATACAGAAGATCAAAGACACATACAAAGAGATCACCGGGAGTAGCTAAAGGGAGCTTAATTAAGAAGAAATGCTGCTGGAATGAGGTGAAATTTCTAACCAGTGTGAGTCTACATAATGTATGTACGTAAGTATCAAGAACGCGTGTAACTCTTGAGTTCTTTTGCATTCTCTAGCGATATAGGTGCCCATAATCACCTTCTCAAGAATTCCTGGTTTCACATAAATATGGAAAGGTTCACATTTTGATTACTAGTGAGGTAATGACTTGGAACTTGTATCACTGTCTTTGCTGCTCTGGTCAGCTCAACATTGCAAGAGTTAGTAGTTGCGTGAGTGCTATATACATCTATCTGTTTGTATGAATGACAAAGCTAATTTTCTCAAGTAGATCTATTCTTAAAGAGAGTAACCATCAGTAACTCAAATGAACTCAAAGCACGTCTTCCGCATAACTTTTTGATCAACAACTTAATTATGTCAAAAACAATAAGCTAAATAAATCTATATGTACGAAAGCTTCTCACGAGTTCTCAATAAAATAAAACTGGGCCTTGTAGCCAATGTTTTAAAAACTAAACCAGAAGTTAATTCGATAAAACAAAAGGTTTAAAATTTAAAAGGTTTAATCGATATTAGACCGTCATAAAATTGATTAAAGATTAAATAAAATTGAAGAATTTAAAATAAAAATGAAGAAGATTATCCATAATTTTTAGTTTAATTGAAAAAAGATATCGTTAATTAAAAATTGATTAGTTTATTTTAGTTTATAAATCAATTAATTTACAAAAATTAACTAATTAATTAATAAACTGATTAATTTTATCAATAAGGATTATTAAAGTAAATCGAACTGAAAATTAAAAATTGAACTAAAAAATTAATTAATTCAAAATTTTTATAGTTAAACTGTTCAAATCGGTTTAGTTTTTTAAACGTAGCTTATAGTAACATTGTCAAATTTATTATTATTAAAATTTTATAAATTTTCATTAAAAGGACACACATCCACTTGAACTTCCTAACAGAATAGGAACAAAAGTTGCTCTTCTAATTGATTTTTCGTTCTATTTCTTAGAATTTACATCCTACATTTTTATTAAGTATTAACTTAATTGATAATGCATAGCCTTCGATCTTATAATGGCAAACCCTAAGATAATTATACGTTCTTCAACGTCTTCATAATGTCATAGTTTATAATCTCTAAATTTAGGAATCTAACATACGTTATTTTATCTTGTAGAAAAGCCATAAACACTATTTATTTATCTCTAAATTTAGGAATCTGACATACGTTATTTTATCTTGTAGAAAAGCCATAAGCACTATTTATTTATTTGTAACTAAAAAGAAAGACATACATCAAACATTAAAATTAGAAATTCAAAAGAGAAAATTCCATATCGAGTGTTAAGACTTTTCCCTTGTCACTAGACTTTTCCTCTCCCTTCTCACTAGATCTTTCACCCTTTTACCCTTCCACACTACTAGCCTTTCTAGGGGCTAAGGTCAGATGGAGTCATAAGTGATTGGAATGGGTACTGCTCAGGGAAATGGGACGTTGTTGTTTAAGTTTGGAAGAGACTAATTTGTAGGACATCGTAGAATATGGCCCCTAGCATATCGACGATCAGCCAGTATTATTACAACAGTGGAGACCAAGCCTAGAAATGGACAAATATGGGATCGAGACTTCGATGTGGTTACACCTGCACAACTTACCTATGGATCTATGGACACTAGAGGGATTGAGTTATGTGGAGAGCTCCTTAGGCAAACAGGTGACCATGGATACTCCAACAGCTAATGTGGAAAGTGTGAGATATGCTAAAGTGTGTATTGAGATATCGAAAGAGGCTCAATTACCATAATGTTTGACTGTGTTGAGTTTGAATGCCATTAGAGTGAAGGTTCAGAAGAGAATAACAATGTCTTATCTATGGAAACCAAAAGCTAGTAAAAAGTGACAACCTACTAGGAAAGTCTATCATATGGGGTATCACAATGAACTGCTGACATTGGACCTATAAGAGAGTAAAGTTGGAATGATTTTCCACACTCTTTATTGATCACTGCAATATGAATATATACACCAAGTTGTTACAAGAGTATCTCGAAATATCAGTAAAGGCTAGACGTGATAAGTGATAAGCAATAACAGTTGTTTACATATTATCTATACATTATCTCTAACAACCTCCCTCAAGCTAAGGATCCTTGTCAAGGAGTCTTAGCTTGCATTTGATGCTCTGAAAATGAATGGTGGACAACGGTTTTGTGAAAACATCTGCGATTTGATCCAGTGATGAGATGAATTGAACAGAAATGATGCCTTCCTTAACTTGTTCCCTTACGAAATGGAAGTTGATTTCAATATGTTTGGTGTGAGCCTTGAAACACGGATTGATGGCGAGGTATGAAGCGCCAACATTATCACACCAAATAATGGTTGGAGTGCTCAGAGGTTGTTTGAGTTCTCGGAGAAGTGATCGTATCCAGATGATCTCTGCATTAGCGTTAGCTACAGATCTATATTCTTCCTCTGTCGAAGATCTAGCCACAGTTGGTTGCTTCTTAGGAGACCATGAAATTAAATTACTACCCAGGTATATTGCATAGCCACCAGTGGAGCGTCTGTCAATCTTGTTGCCCGCCCAATCAGCATCACAGAAAGCTTGTAACTTGTGTGTAGCAGATGGCATGATCAACAAGCCATGAGAAACTGTTTCCCTGATATATCTGAGAACACGTTTGCATGCCTGCCAGTGTGTTATTGTTAGGGCAGCTAAAAATTGACAGATTTTGTTTACCATGAATGCTATATCAGGCCTGGTCAAGGAGGCATACTGGAGTACTCCTACGGTTCGTCTGTATAATTGTGGATCAGCCATTGGTTCACCGTCTGTCAACTGAACATCAAAGCTAGCGGCCATTGGAGAGTGAACCGGTTTTGCCCCATCCATTTTCGTTGTGTTTAGAAGATTCATGAGATACTTGCGTTGAGATAAGAGAATGCCAGTGGAGAGATATTGAACTTCCACACCAAGAAAGTATGTCAATTTGCCCAAGTCTCTTAATCGGAATTTCGTGGACAGTTGATGCATGCAATTGTGGATAGCTTGATCATTATTCCCTGTGATGATGATGTCATCAACATAGATGAGAATATAGAGCACAGTGGAGTTATGATGCTTGATGAAGAGGGATGAATCGGTATGTGAGCCTGCAAAGCCTATAGAAAACAGGAAAGAACTGAGTCTGTTATACTAAGAGCGTGGAGCCTGTTTGAGACCATAGATGGAACGCTTCAGTTTGCAGACATAAGAGGGATTGTTCTGATCAATTAAGCCCTGTGGTTGGGCCATGTAAACCTCTTCATCAAGATGACCATTTAAGAAAGCATTTGAAATGTCTAATTGTTGCAAGCGCCAATTCTTGGATACTGCCAAGGATAAGAGAATCTTAACTGTAGTAGGCTTTACAACTGGACTGAAAGTAGCATCATAGTCAACTCCTTCGATTTGATTGAAGCCCTTAGCTACCAACCTGGCTTTGTAATGCTCCACACTCCCATTTGCGTTGTGTTTTACCCTAAACACCCATTTGCAACCCACAACGTTGGCATTGGGAGGTCGGGGAGCCAAATCCCATGTTCCATGTTGAAGTAATGCTGTTATCTCAGCACTCATGGCGTCTCTCCATTCTGGTTCCCTTAGTGCCTTAGTGTAACAAGTAGGTTCGATGGCATTGTTTGTTGTGGCAGGTGGACTGAACGCAGTGGACATGTAAGCTAGCTTTTTCGGCTTTGGATTGGGACGCAGCACCATCGAATGTGTGCGATCAGGTTGACGCTGCTGAGGAGGAGAACTGATCTGAGGCACGATTGGGGACTCATTAATGGGAGTGGGTATGGATGGGATGCCAGGATTTGAAGGAGTTGTCTCTGTGTCAGTGATTGGAGTTTATGGTGAAGCATGGTCAGAGGTGGATACAAAATGAGGTGCTGGTTTGCAAGTGGGAAATGAAGCCAGAAACGTGAGCCAGGGACCTTTATCAAACGATTCTGGATGAGGACCCAACACTGAACTTGTTGAAGAAGATAGTTCTTTGTATAAGAACCTTGTCTCATCTATACGAACATGTCTGCTCAAGTATATCTTGTGGTCTGCTGGATTAAAGCAAACATAACCATGATGGTCTTTTGCATATCCAAGAAAAACGCAAGCGGCAGTCCTGTAAGAGAATTTGTGAGCATTATGTAGTCTTAACAATGGATACATAGTATAACCAAACACTCTAAGAAGAGAATAATCTGGTTTTGCATTATTTAACTTCTCAAATGGTGTAGACTGATTCAAGAGGGGAGTAGGTAGACGATTAACCAAGAAGGCAACTGTGTACAAAGCAAAGTTCCAGAACTTTGAAGGTACTGCAGAATGAGCAAGTAACGTTAAACAGGTATCAACCAAGTGTCAGATTTTTCGTTCCACAACCCCATTCTATTCGTGTATGTGAGGATAGATAATGCGATGTTGTATCCCTGTATCTTTAAAGTAATGATTAAGCGATCGGAATTCCCCACCCTAGTCGGATTGAAATGTCTGAATTGTAGCATTATACTGGCGTTCCACAAGTTTATGAAATTCAATAAAAGTTGGCAACACAGCACTTTTTTTTATGGGGAACAACTAGCAATATCTAGAGAAGTCATCCACAAATAGAACAAAATACTTATCACCATAAAAAGATTGATTTGGAGCAGGGCCCCATACATCTCCGTGAATTAATTCCAAAGGTTTGCTTGCTATGGAGCCAGTAATTGGCAAATGAATTCTACTATGTTTTCCCAAAAAACATGCCTCACATAGACTTGTAGTGGCATGTATAGACCTACTAGGTAATTGAATTTGCTTAATAATAAAGGAAATTGTTGATTGTTGGGGATGACCAAGCCATGAATGCCAATCTGGAGCCGAATGCTTGACTGCCTGAAAAGCGCGACTATTGCCAAGGGTAGAATTTAGTGCTGCACCTGGAAGCTTATAAACACCATCCTCTATTGGTCCGCGTAACAAGATCTGGTTACTTCTCTGGTCCTTTACAGAGAATCCATTGGAATCAAAATGAAATGAACAATGATTGTCGATTAACCGAAAGTAATTGTTGTTGCAAAGTAGGAACATGCAAAACATTTTTCAAGTGAAATTTATGTGCAGCAGATGTGAGAGTTGTATGACCCACATGTTGAATGTTTAAACCGTGTCCATTACCTATGGTTACGGTGTTAGGACCCTTGTACTCCTCAGAGATTTGAAGTGCTGCCAAGTCAGGAGTCATGTGATGAGAAGCTGCAGTATCAGGAAACCAATCATTGGTAGAGGGCGTGGAGGCAGTGG
>JAOSBK010000004.1:5058513-5086814 GCA_027568895.1 Erythroxylum shatona
AACAAAAAAGGATGTTGTGTACCCTTTAGTATTTTTACTTGTGAGATTAGCTTTGATTTTGCCTATTGCTACTGCATTGGTGGAAAGAGTATTTTCTGCAATGAAGATAGTGAAAAATCGCTTGCGCAATCGAATGGGAGATTCTTGGATGAATGACTGTTTGATTACATATATTGAGAAAGATATCTTCAATAGTATTGACAATGAGAAAATTTTACAGCGATATCAAAATATGAAGACTTGTAGGGAATGATTGTAATAGGTTATATGTAAAAAGTTCAAGACAATGATGTAATTTTTTGTTTATCAAATATACAAATATTTGTATTTTTTGGTAATATAAGAGTACTTTAAATATTTTGCCCCCACTTAAAATAATTTCTGGATCCGTCCCTATTTCCGCATGCAGAGCTTTTCTTCTCCCGTCCCTTTTTGAATTTGGGAAGACAGTAACAACTCTTCTTGAATTTGGTACAGTTGGGTAACACTCACTATCATTTTTCTTCAACTCATGTAGATCAATATGTGGTTGTAATTGTCCGTGTTGAAAGATGGAGTAAAGTACTGGCACGAGCTGACCAAACTCTTCGAGAGCTCTGTAGACCAAAGACATATGCAGAAACTCCTTCAGTTAGAGAAAATAAAATTTAACACAGTAGCATCTTGTCTTTTTGAATTCAGGTTTGATATACTGGATTTGGAGTGGGTGTATCTGAAGACAAAGAGGAAGTGAACTAAAAAGAAAAGGATTGATTTCGTATTGAATGTATACATACACTTTATAATGATGTAACAAACAAAACATATACATTTTACATTTTGAACTATTCTAAATTTAAATAATGAGATAGAAGGATAGATTCTTATATAAATGTTAATATGAATAACGAGGTAGACTATCCTTATCCCATAATACTAGTTTCAAACAAGGAAAACGATACGATCAAGCCTTCTGCCTCATCTTCGAACAAAATTTTGACCAACTCCAATTAAGTAGCTATCATGTTGAGCTTACTTGTTTCATACTCACCCACGATTTCACGCAGATGGACAAAAGACATACACCGTTTCAGGAGTTGAATTCTTTCTTTGATTTTAATATTAAATGATTTATTTAATATACATTTTATTAATTATTATGCAAATGAAATATAGCAACTGAGGTCCCAACTATAAAAATAAAGTTTATGAGCAGAAAGTCGGAAATCAATCCAAAGTTTTATGATACACATACGAATGTTCTTTATACAAAATTTTGATTGATAGAATGTAATTTTGATTCTATCAATCAAAATTAACTAATTAATTAATTTTTATTTAATAATTTAAGTTAAACTTTAAATCATAACGACAATTTTTAAATTCTTTTTTAAATTTTTTAATTTTATTCAATCATTATTACAAATTTATTTCAATCATTTAATAAAACTTAATTAAAAAGGCACAAAGCACCGTTACCTATTTAGGTTCCACATCAAGAATTAACTAAGCACTATCAATTTTTAAGAGACATAATTCTTATTCTTATCTGTATAAAGAGTTAAGTAAGTGTCATATAAACGATTCCTCCTAAAAAGTTCTATTTATATACACAAAATTGAATAAACTTTTAATGCTATATCGACCAATCGAGTTGGAAACATCATTTCAATTGCGAATTAGGTCATCATTATTATCATCATCATCATATTTCGAAGTTTCACATTGAAGCGGGATCTGAAGGGGGCCTGATAGTACGCAGCCTTACTCCTGTATAATAGAGAGACTGTTTCCAATAGACCCATATGCAGATGTGACAATAAAAAATGATGCAGGTTAAAGAGTAAATAAGTAAAAATTGGCGTTCTAAATACTTATGAAAATAAAATAAAATAAATACATAAATAAATAAAAATAAAATATAATCAAAGGATATACCTAATGGTGTCCAGATCTATCAGTACCTAATAAACTGATTATCTTACAATATGATTCATATGGATAAATGATTTTATATCAATCAATACGGAAAAAAGCTCCATCACAAACAAATACAACATTAGATATATGCAAACATCCACACAGTACAACAATTAAAAAAAAGAGAGAAAATCTTAAATTTGCTTTTAGGTTATTTCTAACACACCTGCGTTTTAGGTTATACCCTCGAAAATTCTTCTATCAAGCCAACACGCTCATGATTCAACTATGTTCCAACATGCATCTTCACCTCTATATTCTGTAGAAGGTAACCTCCTAGCAGCTATATTCTATTAGGTAAGGTTGAATTATGTTACACTGGAGGAGGCGGTCCAACACTCTTACAATTAAGTCGTTTGAATTATTCAAATTTATATTTATAGTTCCGTCTAGGAGTTTATTTCTTCAACAAAATGAAGCGCTCGACTTCACACGTTATCACGGGGCAGTAGTCAATCAAAGCTCCCAAGGGTGAATGACGATTCAAAGGGCATGCGAATATTCATTTAATCTTAAACATGTCCAAGCAGTTCTCCTCGGCAAGCCCTTGGTTCCAGAACTTCCGATAGAACTCGCTATATGCAAATCTCCGGTAGAAAGCAGGATGATGATTATCATCATCTATCAACGGAGGGGCTGGTCCAATCACAGCGTCAGCCGATGGGCAGTAGAATGTTGGAATAGAGATCCGCTCTTTCTCGCTGTTCACGAGGGCTCTGTGGCGTACACTTTTGTAACGGTCGTTGCTTATCACCTGTGCAAAACATATAAACCTTGCATTGAGTACATTCAATTACTTGAAAACCAATAAGAGGAGGATCACGATAATGTCGTCTATCATTGTAAATACTGAAGAAAATGGGATACTTAGGTAGGGTGATTTGGTGTTTTTATAATTACTGAAGTCTCTAAATTATTATCTTTTAAATATGGAATGAATAAAATACTGGTCACATGTAATAATCTGTAATGATATAATTAAGTAAATTATTTAGTCACTTCACATTTAAAATAAAAATAAATAAATTCAAATAATTGTTTTAATTAAGAATTTAAGCTCAAAGAATTAATGATTTCTAACTAATAGAGAATCAAGGAAATCTACAAGTTTAACCTAAATTTTCAATATTTAAAAAAGTTCTTAAAAAGGTTCTAACCAATGTTTTAAAAACTAGATCAGAAGTTAAACTAATAAGATAATAAATTTAAGGTTTAACTGATATTAGACTATTATAAACCGATCAATGATTAAAGAAAATTATCCTTGCCTATCGAAAAATTTAAAGTTTAATTGAAAAAGAAGATTTTTAAATAAAAATTTATTTGTTTATTTTGGTTTACAAAAGTTGATTGATTTATGAAAAATGATTGACTAATTAATAAATTGGTCAATTTTTAACAACAAAGATTATTAAACTAAAGCAAATCAAAAGTTAAAAACTAAACCATAATAAAAGTAATTGATTCAAATTTTTCAATATTAAACTAGTTAAATCTATTGGATTTTTAAAGCATTAGTTCTAACTATTTGAACCACACAAAAGAGACAAAGGAAGATCTAAACAATGTAGGATGACTTGGTGTTGCTAACTCTTATGATCATAAAGACTCAAACATGAATGAGTATGCTTCAATAACTAGCAACTGTATCAATATTCCTAAAAGCTACCCAACATGAATTAATTATTCTTTATTTAGGGTCCGGAACCAAAATTTACGAGGATGACTTATTATGCATTGGAACTTTGTCAATTCAATTAATAAAACCTTGTTAGTGGTAAGGTTTTCAGCATTATTCGATAGGATTCAAATTTTGTCTCTATTATTCTGTTTCAACCCTATTTCGCGCTCAATATGACATTATTTCACGCAGTTCTCTTTAAAAAAACAATCAAGACCTCATCTTACGAACAAAGACATGCGCAGTCAAGGACTTGAGATGTAGAATAATCAAACCTGTATTTGATCTCCAATGTTCACAAAGAACGCATGAGGAATAGGTTTGACAGGAAGCCATTTGTCGTTGTTGAGCACCTGCAAACCTGGTACATCATCCTGAAGCAGTAGCGTAATTGCATTAGGATCGGTGTGCCCTGTTAATCCATAAGTGAGCTCAGGCTGTGGACATGGAGGGTAGTAGTTGACAGCCATATGTTGTCCATGCTTTCCCAGCACTGTATTTATGTAATCCCTTTCTAGGCCCAGACTCTCTGATATTGCGTCAAGCAGTGTCAGAGCTAATTCTCTAGCATTTCTGCAGTACTCAGCCGCAACCTCTCTGCTCCTCGAAATTTTGCAAATTAACAGAAGTAAAAGGGAAGCATAATTGTCGATTTACAGTATGCTTTTGGTTGAAAAAATATTACGTATCACATCGGAAAAGTTGATTCCCCGGTGCATGAAAATGGTTAATTACCTGAAAGACGGAGGGTTGCTAGGCCACTGGTGTATATAATCCTCTAAAGGGTGGCAAAAAAGCCTTAGGTAATCTCTCCAGTTCGAAACTTGTTCTGTGTTCACATTGAAGCTGGAAGCGAGTCTCACCGCCTTCATAGGATCATTTGAGTGAATCTTTAACCTTTCACTCTCTGGCAACTGAAAAAACTCCCTCGATACACGAAACATAGCATCAATCACCATTGAAGAAACTCCATGGTTTTTAACCTTAAGAAAGTGTTCGCGGACATCAGGATCACAGCTCTGTAAAAGAGAACTGAAAATAATCCAAAAAAAAAAAAAAGCCAGCAGTAAGTATGGAGCTAGATTACCTGGAAGAAACCATAATCTTTACAAGCTTGGCCAATCTCTTTTATAACGATGGGGCGATTAGGACCACGGAGGCCTTGTAGATCAATGACAGGAATAGAACTATCATCCAAGGTCGACCAGAACTCGCTAAGATTAGGTCGATCAGATGTGGGTCGGATGTACTTTGCCGAAACTTGACTCACACTAGAGGCGAGGTCTGCGAGAAATACCTTGGAATTTGCCATTCAAAATGCTTTGTAATTGAGTTTGTCTGTGCTTTCTGGTCTATAAATTTGCCAGGTGGGGTGGGTTTATATAAACTTGTTTTGCACTTAAAATTTGCTTTCTTCTTATCTGCATCGAGTAAGTTTAAGTGAATAGGACGAAATTGATTTTTTCCTGGATATGTACAGGTACATACGTATCTGCAACCATTTCATGCCATTAGCCAATTGGTAACTACTATACTCAATGTTTTAAGAATAGCCTTCTTATGATATTAATATGCTTTTGCGTGTTTTGATGAATGGGATTAATTGTTTAAACTATAGATTTACATTCTAGACTGCATAAATAAATGGTTATAGATAATTGCAGATAATATGAACATAGTTGTGAATAT
The DNA here is from genome assembly GCA_027568895.1 of Erythroxylum shatona. Taxonomy (NCBI): domain Eukaryota; kingdom Viridiplantae; phylum Streptophyta; class Magnoliopsida; order Malpighiales; family Erythroxylaceae; genus Erythroxylum; species Erythroxylum shatona. Next base: position 5,063,843 of record JAOSBK010000004.1, read on the forward strand.
CATAATTCAATTGTGACAATAACTTGAACTATAATATAGTTTTTGCAATAATTAGAAATACTAGCAAATATAATAAACTTACTTTTGGTTTTTATGTTAAACAACTATCCATAGTCAGCATAAACACTGAAGATAAACTTGTACGCAGGCGGCCGAAGACCCACTCACCTTGAGCACCACAATCTAGAAGTCCAGACCTGTTCTTCCATTAATTTATAGATTAAAATACTAATATGAGATTGGATGAGACTCCTCTACTTAATTTTGAATACCTTTTTCTTTTAAACGAAACTTTAAAATTAATATTTATTATAAAAAATAAGTAGAAACGATAAGAGATTTTGCATCAAAGTAAGATGTGGAAGAATTTTAGGAGTTGTGAGAACAATTCGAAAATAGTAGAACAATGGGTGGAAATGACTTGTTATTCTTTGCATACAAAGGACACTCCTCAACTTTTGGCCCATTGTCCTGATAACTATGCCCAATTATCACACTCCCATCTTTTCTGGCAAAATTCTCACATCTTTGTTCATTTATCATTCCAAAAGAATGAGAACACGAATCTTACTAAGGGTAAACAAAAAGGCGAATTGAGTATCAAATATCTTCTGTTAAACTAGCAAGGCATTTTTTTTTTAATGAACTTCGGACAAAAATTGAATTCTTCGCATGCAGGAGGCTTCAAGTGGGTGATGATTTATTTGTCTGCCGCAGACATAGGTCTTTCAGTTGAAAAGAAACACCAAAATATCAGGACTGATGCATAATTGACGGTAAGAGTTCCAAATATGCATAATATTTTTGTCTCTCCTCCTCTTTCTTTTTTCTCTCACCTCACGTCTCTTTTTTTTTGTTTTGTATTTACTCTCTTCATGAGTGGGAGTGCTGGCAGCTATCCTTTTCTTTATTTCAACTTTATTAGACGCCGAAAATGGTGTCTATTATTTTTGATAATTTTTTCACTTGAAGATTTGATTGATAGTCAATCAGATTTTCACACTATTCTTTCTACCTTGCACTTCATGTTGCTTACGTCTCTGTCAGGCCATATGAGGATCGACACCACATAAACTTGTCACTATTGATTACTTTTGTCATAAAATCTGACAGGTGATCCACTGTATGAATTTTCTGCATATCCACCATTCCTTCCACTTTTTCACGAATAAAGTGATATTGAACTCAGATGTGTTTTGTCTTTGAATGAAATGTTGGATTCTTTGCAAGATGCAAAGTACTCTAACTGTCACAAAACAGGGTAATATTCTCTTGTTTATTCTCAAGTTCTTCTAACAACATCTTCAACTACACTGCTTTCTTTACTAGCTTGTGTAGTTGCTACATATTTTGCTTCTGTTGTTAACATAGCCACAACTAATTGTAATTTTGAAACCCAACTCACAACTTCTTTAGCTAGTATAAACACATATCCTGTAGTGAATTTACTTTTATCAAGATCACCTGCATAGTCAACATCAACATATCCTTTGACAGTAAAATATGATCTTCTATAACATAATGCAACATCTGAGATTCCTTTAATATATATGAGAATCCTCTCAACAGTATTCCAATGCTCTCGATCAGGATTCACCATGTATCTACTAACTATTTCCACTACATGTGCAATATTTGGTCTTGTACAAATTATAGCGAATATTAAGCTTCCCACTGTTGATGCATACGGTACTTGAGACATCTCTATCCTCTCTTCTTCATTGTTAGGACTCATAGTTGAAGATAACTTGAAATTAATAGGAAGAGGGGTATAATTGACTGACAATCTTGCATGTTGAATAGCCGCAAGATCTTCTTCAAATAATTTTTTTGAGAAAGTCAAATATTCCTATTATTTCTGTCTCGGTGAATTTGCATCCCTAGAATCTTATGTGCTGATCCCAAGTCCTTCATTTCAAATTCTTTGGTCAATTGTGCCTTCAGTTCTTTGATATGATCATTATTGGGACCTACTACCAACATGTCGTCTACATACAACAGCAAAACTATAAAATTATCTTTCTCAAATCACTTGAAATATGCACAAGGGTCTGCATTTAATCTGCTGTATCCAAGGCTCATGATGAATGAATCAAATCTTTTATATCAATACCTCGACGCCTGCTTTAAACCATATAGAGATTTGTTCAACCTGCAAACTAATTTCTCTTTCTTTTTTTCTTCAAAACATTTTGGTTAGAGCATATAAATTTCTTCTTCAAGATCTCCATGTAGAAATACAATTTTCACATCTAACTTCTTAAGATGTAAGTCAAATATAGCACACATTGCCAGAACTACTTGAACTATTGTGAGTCAAACCACAGGAAAAATATTTCGTTAATATCTTCTTTCTGAGCATATTCTTTTATCATCAATCTAGCACGATATCGCTCTACTTGATCATCACTATTCCGCTTGATCTTATAAACCCATTTATTTCCTGTAGGCTTTCTTCCTTATGATAGTGATACCGACTCCTATGTCTTATTTCTATGTGGAGCTTCAATTTCTTCCCACATTATTGTTATCCATTAAGATGCATCTGAACTATTCATTGCTTCTTGAAGAGTTGATGGCTCTCCGTCCTTAATTAAAAGACAATATGTAATATTGCTCTCTATAATATAATCTGAGTATCAGCTCAATGCTCTTCTTATGCAAGTTGGTCTCTGAGTATCTGAAATATCATATTAAACTGATTCTTGCTCCTCGTGCTCTGGTGCAGCTTCAGAAGAATAATTTTGATCAACTTCCTCGTGCTTTTCCTAGAGACGTAACTGGCCACCAACATCATATACAAAATTTTTACTATAGGATTGAATTCAATCTATTGCTTATATTTTTCTTACAACATTGCTTACGTCAATTTAAGTCTAGAAGGCAATTTGGTTATGAGGTCACAACACCTTCGTCATGACCAGGTGACACTTTAATGCATGCACTTGTCCACCAACTTCCTCAGATTGACCTAACCCTGGTTATTCGTGATTACATATGATTGGTTGCTACCATTATCCACCTAAGTTCTGGATGACCATTTCCTTTTAAATTTTTGAAGATACAAATTTATCCGATCATGGGTTTTACTAATAAAAGAAATGTTTCGAAATTTTATTATAATATTAAATTTATTTTAATAAATTTGTATTTACATATTTTTAAATATCAAATCAATTATACAGACTTTATCATATATAATATAATTTTTTTAAAATAATATTATAATTTTATTTTAATATTAGATAAATAAGATCGCGTCTTTAAACCAAACTTTATCACATAGTGTATAATTTTTGTTAAAATAATATTACAATGTTATTTTAGTATTTTTATAATATTATAAATAATTTAAATCAAGAAAATATTTTAAAAGATAAATAATATCCGCGTCTTTTAACCAAAATTTGTATACATTTATCATCTAATACATGGTACGCCACTACAGCCTCTAGCTGAGCCTACTAATGATAAGATTGAGCCCAAGTTGTTGTTTATTTAAACTAGGCCCAAAAACTGTAGGTTAGATTTAACCGGCCCAATATTGCAGGGAGTGACAATAACGTATACTTACGAGCATCAATCAGTATTCGAATCATTAAAAGATGGCGTTAACTTATTGGTCCACGCAATGGTCTGGCATGGCCTAGTCATTTAATCAACCAGTGGCCTTCCTCTCATGCAAAATTTGACGCTGAGCCAGCTAGTCTCTGACACTGACCGATGACCATAGATCCCAATCATCAACGTAAGATAATCACTGTTAGAGCCGCACGATTCTTATGTACCCAGAATACGTGGTTTTAAACCCCTGCGGCCAACTTCGAGGTCCCGCACTCGATCGGACCCTTCATCCAGAAAGAAATGCCACGTGGTATTTTGAATTTCCACGTTGGCAAATAAGGCCCGCTTTTTTTCACACGAGTTCGGTCCGAGGCCACGGGAGATAGAAAAAACCCGGTCTTTCGAGAAAAAGCCACGTCAAGATGGGGCCCATGGGTAGGCATACCTGGACGCGCTTTTACGGAATTGGCCTCATGGGGACTGGAGTTTGTGGTCGAGATTTGAAGATGAGTGAAGAGGTAATTGGGGGAAAACGGAAATACTGAAAAAGTGCACGAAGGGTGGGCTTTAACTTAATCAGCCACTAGATGTAGGCCACATGGCATCATCCCTGCCTTCTTTCTAACAGCCTCAAATATAATTCCTGCCTCAAAATGAAAAAGAAAAGAAAATATAAATCCTCAAGAAATAGTAGTGGCTGAGACTGCTCCTGAGTTCTCTGAGTAGTGGTTTCTGGTGTTTTAGGTATTACCGAAGCTCTCCTTCAGCTCCTCTCTTCTTTTCTATACTCCTAGTGATTTCCATCTCTCTCCTCACTTTTCTTCTTTTATTTTTTTAGTTTGTGGTCGACTATTTTTGTGAAGATTCCGATCCACCATTGGCCGAGAAAGACTATATCTCCGGTGACTATCAGGTGAAGTCTGTGAATGCATGATCGGAGATTACGTACGTCCTTCTACTGTTTTAGTTCACCATGACTTTCTTGCAAGGTATTTTCTCTCATTTCTAGGGCTTTCTCCTGCTGTTCTAACTCCCTGTTTGGTTGCCGAGAAAAATTCAAGTTAGCAAGCAAAACTGAAAAGAACCGAAGCAAAAGGATATTTATTAGCTGGTAAGATTCTAGATAATTTACTTAATATTTCGACGAATCTTTCTCGGCGGCTGAAGAGAGGATTTGATTTGAAATTGATAATGTATCTGTGTAGAACTTGCTGTTGTTGATTACTAATTCGTGTTCCTCTGTTCCTTTCCTGTGTTTCCTTGTTTTTTCGTTTTGTAAAGGATTTGGCATCTACGCGTTCGTTTTGGTGAGGATTCTGAATAAAGGAATTTACTTTTAGTTGTTACGAGGAAGCGTGTCTATCTCTCTTCCTCTTTCTGGTGGAGTCTTAAAATTCTTCAAACAGTTATATTTTTTACTTTTTGAAGTTTTTTTATTCATGCATATACATGTACTATATGTGCAGTACGGTATATGTGAACTAAACAGGGATGGATCTCTATCGATTGTTTGTTGATTTTTTGCTTTTGCAGTAATATACGCCCATTGGATCATCTGGAGTTCAAAAACGACAGCGGTCATTGTGATTTTGGGTGTTGCTAGAAATGAAAAGAAATTTCTGTTTAATCCATTGCTCTTTAGAGAGAATTTGAAGCAGCGGTATCTGCGAAGGTCCGGTTATGGACACAAACTCCTCCGGAGAAGACTTAATTATTAAGGTATATTGTTAAGAGGAGAATTTTGCGTGACTTCTTTCATTTTCCTTGGCCTGCAGCAATAAAAATAAGTGTTTTAAGAATCTGAATATTAAGTCGTATTAAATATAGACAAGAAAACCGTATACAATTACGAAGCAACGTGAGAGATGGACTGAGGAGGAGCATAATAGGTTCTTAGAGGCCTTGAAGCTCTATGGACGGGCTTGGCAGCGCATAGAAGGTGATAGTTTGCGGTTATCTTCTTTAATTCTTTGTAGGTTTGGATAGTAGCATGTTTTAACTTGCTGACTGTGACTGATTCGGTTATACTAATTGCATGAATCTTCCTAGTAGGAATGCTATCAGATGCCATTATTATGTAGCTAACTCTTACTTGGAGATTTTTTCCCACCCTCTTTCTTTCTCTCCCCTTCTTTTCGTCTTTTGCAGAACATATAGGAACAAAGACTGCTGTGCAGATCAGAAGTCATGCACAGAAGTTTTTTTCCAAGGTTAGTCCTAACTACTTTGCGCAACTGTTCATTCAGAGTGAAGAACTGGTTATTAATGTGATGTCTGAAACGTTCTTTACCCTCCAACTCTGCATCTGATTAACTTCTTCACCTCTTATTGTATTTATAGTTAGCGTTTACTTGTGCTTTCACTTTAAAATACAGACTATGACTTGTGTATGCATGAGGACATAATTTGATGGGCTATAGAAAATCGAGGCTCATGCTGACCACAATCTCCTTTATAAAAAAACGAAACTAGGAACCTCTTTAGAAAAGAAACTTATTGTCACCTATTAAATGAGATTATTTAGATTTTCCTCTAATCAAATCTGTGGACTTTAATTATGAGGAGTGGAATTTAAGTTTGGGGCATTTTCTTGGCCTGGCTCAGCTAAGGTATCACCTTTCTTCCTTTTTGAATTTTGTTTGTGCATGAAGACATATCAGGAGATCATCGGGTTGGTGCTGAGACCAAGTTATCTTGATGGACTATACAAAATTGGGGTTTATGCTGATCACCGTCTCCTTTATAAATGAACAAAACTAGGAATTTTTCTCTTTAGAAAAAGAAACCTATTATCGCCTATTGAATGAGATGACGTAGATTTTCCGCTAATCAAATCTGTGGACAATAACTTATGAGAACTGGAATATAAGTTTGGAGAATTTGCTTGGCGCTGAGCAGTCAAGGTATCGTCATTCTTCCTTTTTGAATTTTGACGCATTGCGGCTTGGAACTTCAAATTCTAACTTATAGATGCAATTCCATGAGTGGCTCTCTTTGAGATTCAGTATGAGCAACAATTCCTCAGACATTACCAACGATCAGTTTACAATGCTGTCATGACCTGAAACTTAGAAGCAACACTGGATGTCATCTTGGCTAGCTGTGCCATAAAAGGGTGAAGTGAAGTCCTTTTCTTACTGGAAAACAAATATTTTGGAGAAGTTTCACTAAGTGATCATGAACTGTTATGCTAATTTAACTTATGCATCTTTGTAGGAGAGCTTGTCCACAGAGTTGGTTGTATCTGCTTTTGGATAATTTCAATTTTTGAAGTGACTACTCTAGACCTGGGATGTTATATGAGGCTGAAAGAAAATGTAGTTTCAACCCTTTGTGCTTTTTTGGTTAAAAATTCAAAAACTTTAGTATAATTTCTCACGTTCAATTGGCCTACCAGTTCCCATGGAATTCAACTTTAAAGGTGTAAGGATTGCTCTTCACGGTTTCCATTTGATATTACATGTTTTCAGCAGTTTGTTTCAAGAGAGAAGAGAACTAACTTTTAACGTTTTTTAGTAGTTCAATATAAAGTTCTAAGTTGTCATGGGGGCATAGAGACTATATTTCAAGTTATTAAGTTGCTAGAAGCATGTATCTCCTTATCCTTGGTTTTGGTAACTGTGTACTACTTTCCCTTACCTTAGATCCTGCACCATTTCAAACAGAAACTATACATGAAACTAGTTATAAATTTCCTCAACATTGAACCCAACAATCTTCAGATTATTTGTCTTATCAGATTAATATTTTCCAGCTTCAGGGACCTCAAAGGCTTATCTATCATTTTTATTCCCATTCAATATGCAAAGATTCACAACTTGTCTGAACAGCATGTTGATCTTTCTTTTGTTGTCACTCTCCTGCTACTTGGCTACCTTGTGCAACAATTTTGGGGGCCTGATTTGGTCAAAGAGTCAAGATGACTGCTTGGCTAGACCTGCCCCACTTTTTAGTTTAGCAGTATTTAGAGTACGATCACTAGAAATCTCAATTGACAAAACAGTCAACAACCTTTCAAAGAAATCACTTAACCCATATGTTTAAGTTGCTGGATAAGATCCAAAACTGAATCATAAGATTGAATCTATGATACTTCACACAAAAACCTGTTGGGATTGAAAATGTGAGGAAGTTCAGGCTCACTTATCCTGTAGTAAAGCAGAATTACTTTGGCTGGTAGGGTTTAGATCAACATGTTACCTTCTTGCCTTACTACACAATTTGCATGCCAATTCATCATTCACAAGACTTGAGAATTTTGAAGAGTATCAAATGTCTGAAAATTTGTTATTTTGTTGTGGAACTTTATTTTGCCATTGCTAGCGGTGATTGTATAATCTTTTTCAAACTCTTTAACTTTCTTGAAAGAATATTCTCTAGTTCTGGATAGGAGATGGCTTTATTCAAAAGGTGAAATATCCCACAATGCTAAGCCCCATCCAATAAATCCGTCCAGTTCCAAGATGAGGAGACATAAGGAATTCCCTTAGTGACGATTAGGATAGTCTACTGGATTTGATAGTCCGATAGTTGTTGTTTTTTGAGTATTGGATGTTGTTTTTTGAGTATTCACGTATCACGTGACACAACTCATGGATGTTGACCCTAAAGGAATGAAGAAATTAAGTTTTACCCAGGAGAAAGGAAATGGGTAAACATGGAGGAGGTAAATCTTTCACCATATATTTGTTTTCGATATGGATTCAGATAAGAATGGAGGAGATGAGCTTTGTTACCACTTTGGTTTCCCCAACAGACGTAGAGCTAGACCTTAGATTTTTTTCCAGTAGGGACTGTTGTATGGCTTAATGATTTTAGTATATGTTTACTCCTAATTGATTTGATTATTATTTGAGGAGATGTTTAACATTACTATTTCCAGCACTGCCTTTGATACTTTCGAGTTTCGTAGTTTATGAAAATAGAACTGTGCAAAATGACAATACTATCTCATCTGAGAAACGTTATCAATAGATTTTAATCGTTCTCTGTCTTTCTTTTTGACCCTTGGCAACTACTATTAATTCTCTCTCTTTTGGTCGACAATACTAAGAAAAATTAAAGTTTACAGTTGGAAAAGGAGGCCATGGCTAAAGGCATTCCAATAGGACAAACTCTTGATATAGACATCCCGCCTCCACGTCCAAAAAGGAAACCAAATACTCCTTATCCTCGAAAGACGGGTTCCAGTCCTATTGCAGCACATTTAGGAGAAAAAAATGGAAAGAATTTTAATTCAGTTGCTCTTCCGCATGTTAACCGAGTACTGGACTTGGAAAAAGCACCGCTTCGTGAGGTGAGTTTTTTCTATGCCATTTTAATACGTTTTGTTAATTGACTTATCTGAGTACTTCCATTTTCACTCTTTCTTCTGTAAACTATTCAGAAAGCTAAGGGAGATGAGGGGAAAACAGATTTCAAAGAGAACCAGAACGATAATTGCTCAGAAATCTTTACTCATCTCCCAGAAAATCATGATTCCTCTGTGTCATCAGTGATTAAGAATGGCACGAAAGCAGAGGCATCCAGAAATTCATGTTCTTCTAGGGAGTTCGCACCTTCACTAAACAAGAGGAATTCCCTAGTAAATGGTAATGCGACAGATGAATCTTATGTCACAATTGAGCTTGAAGGTAATCAGAAATTAGATAGGCCTGATGTGAGGAAGACTGCTCAGGAAAATGGAACTGTTGAAGCTTCAAAGTTCAGGGATTCTTGCCCTTTCCATGAAAAAGTGGTTCTGGGGAAGGAGCCAAATGATTTGACCAATGCATTGCCTGCAGATGAGATGCAGACAATGCAGAATTATCCAAGGCATGTCCCCGTGCACGTCTTAGATGGCCGCATGGGACCTAGTGTGCAAGCTCATGTCTCAGAAATGACATTCCAGGATTCTTTGTTCCATCCAATGGGTGAAAATCGCACTCATCTTAACATGTACTTTCATCCAGCAGCATCCACTACTACGGAACATCAAAGTACTGTGCTGGACTCTTCTATTCATGGACCATTTCCGACCTTTCCTCCTCCCTTCACCTCGAGTCCACATAATCAAGATGATTACCGGTCATTCCTCCACATCTCCACATTCTCTAATCTTTTAGTGTCTACTCTGTTACAAAACCCAGCAGCCCATGCTGCAGCTAGCTATGCAGCAACATTTTGGCCCTATGCAAGTGTAGAAAGTTCCGCAGATTCTCCTACATCTGCACAAGGAGGTCTTCTATCTGCGCAAATGAATTCCAGTCCTAGTATGGCAGCTATTGCTGCTGCCACTGTGGCAGCAGCATCTGCATGGTGGGCAGCCCATGGACTGCTTCCGTTGTGTGCTCTTCATGCTGCCTTCAACTGCCCCCCACCACCTGCAACTGCAATTCCATCTATGCAGACGGGGCAAGTCCCTGCTACTAAGATAGATATAGGGAAAATTGCTGATAATCCTCCATTCCAAGATCAACAAATGGAGCCAGTAGACTTTGAACCTTTGCAAGCACAACACTCAGTTTCTAAATCTCCAGCAAGCTCTTCATCAGATTCTGAAGAGAGTAGAAATCCTAAGGTAATTAACGCTGGGTCAAAAGTTATCGACCACGAGAAGACTGCAACAGCACCCGAGGCCCATGATTCAACGAAAACGAAAACCAGAAAGCAACTTAACCGTTCTTCCTGTGGTTCAAACACACCTTCTAGCAGTGAAGTGGAAACTAATGCATTAGAGAAGCATGAGAGAGGAAAGGAAGAACAACAAGGGGCTGATCCAAATCATACACCTGCTGAGCCTAGTGGCCGTCGGTCGAGAAGTGGTAGCAGCACGAGTGATTCTTGGAAAGAGGTTTCTGAAGAGGTAAGTAATAAGATACTTTTGTCTGAGGTATTTTTGACCATATTATATTGTAGTATCCTAATACAATAAAAAGCCTTCTTATCATGGTAACCGGTACCTGTTAGGGACGACTGGCTTTTCAAGCTCTCTTCTCCAGAGAGGTATTGCCTCAAAGCTTTTCCCTTCCACATGATCTAAAGTGCAAGGCCTATCAGTATCAGAAGGACAATGCGGAAGATGAAGAGGAAATCTCTAATATAAATGATGAGAATGCATCACGGTTAGTTATCAGCAACAAGAGCCGGGCGTCCTCTTCTGGCCATGAAGAAGTGGAGAAAAATATTACGTCGTCTAGTTATGAAAATAAGGAGGAGGGCCTGTTGACAATTGGGCTTGGAATTGTAAAACTCAAGGCTCGTCGAACAGGTTTTAAACCTTACAAGCGGTGTTCAATGGAGGCCAAGGAACACAAGCTGGTGACAACTTACACCCAAGGCGACGAGAAGGGACCCAAGAGGATGCGTCTGGAAGCGGAAACTTCGACATTACACTTCTAAATTTGCATGCTTCAACAAAGAAAATCATTGCGGAGGCATGCAATTTCTGATTCTACCGTTTTCTATCTTATGTTCCTGTCTGCACTTAAAGAAGAGTATTGGCAGCTCGAGACTCCGGTTAAAAAGTGTGTATCTTACATTCTAAAACCCATGAACTGCGTCTAAATAACTACGTTGGATAGACCAATATTAGACATTAATTAATTATTAAGTCTCCATTGGTCGGTTCATATATTCGTGTCTTACTATGCTAGCTGCTACGTGCATATGCATCTTATGACACTTTCGGACCATGCTCTTTGAAAGCCGGGAGATGACTTTTCACCCTAGTGGCTATAAATTTGTTCCGATACGAATCAGGAATGATTCTTACAGGATGAATTTGTCTGGAATTCATTGAGTTGTAGTAATAATTCAGTATTTGCAGTAACAGGGTGTAGCATATCCAAATTCCTAAAAAACATTGATCATCTCCAAAACGCATGAATCTGTTGTAAAGTAGTATACGTCAGTTATTTGTTAAAGGGCTTTTCCTAAATGGATAAACATCCATTGTTGAGCTTGATTTTGGGAGAATTTTTACATTTCGCAGCAACTCAAGGAAGCTTTGTAAGTAGCTGTACAGTGGTTGTATTTACCAAGGGAAACTGAATCAGAGTGGTTCTTTAGGAGCTCGCAGCATTGTCAGAGAGTGAGATTGGTGAGACTGCAAGCTGATAATGTAATTATGGATTCGCTTTGAATTGGAAGGAGTCAATGAAAATGGAGGGTTCAGAGGCAGAGAAGTTGCTTCTTCCAAAATGAAAGACAACAGAAGCATTGCTCTAGAATATGATACTGCTGCACTCCCCACATTCTCCATATATTCGTCTACCTGCGAGAAATGAATTAACTAAAAAGATTGAAAAAAAAGTTTTCAGAAAGGTACAATCAGACTGAAATTTGAAGCACAGTAAAAGTTTACTCACAGCACCACTTTTACCAATGGCGAGTGCTTTCTGGAACATTAGCTCCATAGCATCAGGCATCTCAGTGGCAGCTGCAGCATAATTTGGAGACGTCTCAAGTAAATTGCGGAACCATAACCCCAGAAATAAAAGTTCAACAAAATCCAGAAATTAAAATTTTGAACAGATAGCCTGACCATCAATCCCTTTGAGCTGGCATGATAGTTTCTCTGCATGATCAGAAGCAGCAATAAAGCCTTGCTCTGCCCACAAGTGGACAGAGAAAGGGTTCACAAAATCTAACTTATCTTTGTCCTCCGTATAAAAATCTTTATTCCCAAGAACAGGTGAATATTGAATGACTGAACTATTTTCAGCTAATCCACCCTCTGGAATAGACATCAGCCACGAGTTAGCAATTTGAAGAGCTTCCTTCCATATAGCTAAAACGACCAGTTCAATGGAAAATGATTCCAGAAACAGTCCTGCATTGTACTGCGCGTCACAGAAATTGTTATCTTTGTGGCACATGAAACATAGATACAACATTCCACATAGGAGCTGAGTTTTAAAGCATATCATAAAGGAGCTGAGAGATGAAAGTCTTTATAAGTCTATGAAATGACTACTAATCATCTCCTAACTAGTTATCTCATGAACTAAAGTTATTGTTAGGCAAGTTTAAGCTTGGGTATTACAAGTTATCTCGACAGTAGTAGCAATCTAATGACTGAACAAAAGAACTCAATAGAACTATAGTTGTGTATTGTGTATGAAAGGTATAGACACGTCATTCAGGGACCTAAGACACGGCCTAGTTTCAAATTAATTAGGCATACCTTAACATCTAGTAATTACAAACATGTTAACATCTAGCATACATGTTCTTTTTCCATTTGCTGCGGACTCCAGGAAGGATAAGATCGTAAGAGGATATGAACACTGGATAACTAGTGGCAACAAATGCTAGAATGAAAAGGCATAAAATATTCAATCTACATGCTTCTTGTCTTCAAAAGCATGATCGTATTGAGATCTTAACAAAACCCACAGTATACTTGTGAAAATGAAAAAACACTGACATACATGCAATTCCCAGTTAAAGTCCTGAAATGTACCCTTTATAAATATTGTCTTGTGCAATATCAATGGTAAAAGAAACAAAAAAGCACATTGTTCACCTTTTCTTGGGCCAACTCTGTAACCACCTGCAGATATTGATGCAACAATTGGAGCCTGGTTGAGGGATCCAGTGATATGCATGACCAAGTTGGATCTGAAGCATTGACTTGAAGATTTTCTCGACTACAAGTGAGACCAACAGCCAGCTTAGCTGTTTCAACTATAACTGTCATGTCCTGGTCATTGCTATTTGATGGGCATACAGAGAACGTGGTAGTGGAGTCATCTTGAATGGATGTGCCAACATAATAAGAGAAATTATCCAGCGAAGCACAATGCCGACTAACAAAAACATAATCTTTTTCAATGGACTCCATCGAATCAGCCACTGAACAGATGAGAACAGATTAGTACTCGCAAAGAGCACAAATACCTAATGTCTTTTCGAAAATGATAGAAAGAAAGAAGTGAAGACAGATCTCCAAATTGGTTTGACAAACATTGAATCCATTCAGAAGACGTCTGCACCCCATCATAGTATTCTCCATAAACACGAGTACTTTTGTTACCTGATACAGTAACATGATCTTTTCCTAGCACTACTGACTCATCACGCACAGATGAACGGATTGATTGTGGAGTGCCCTCAGAAGAGTAGATGGGATGCTCTGGAAGAAACTTGGGACTCTCAGCAGAAGCAGAAAAATCAAATCTCTCAGTAACTGCTTTACCTGGCAGAACTAGAGAAGATTGCTCAGCATCCACCATTGGCCTGCATTATTGGGAACAACTAAAACATCGAAAGTTGCATTGACCAAGATAGAAAATCAGCCATCATAAAATGCATCTGCCATTAGCAATTAAGGATTTCGATGTCAGAAGCTACCTAGGCTCTCTAAGGAACTTGTGATTGAAGAAATCCACGAATGTTAGCCGCTCAACTGCAGATAAACAATTTATTGATTTGAAGTTTACTGGATAAAAAATGACAGCAAACTCTCAATGAATGGTTGTGAGAACAAAAATCCTAGTATTTTGGCATTTAAATAATTACCACGCACCTCATCCACTCGTAAGCATGTATAACAACTTTCATAACAGTAATCAAGTACCTGGGTTTGGACATAAAAGTCGTCTACATAAATCAACACAATCTGGATGCAGCTCCGTTAAAGCACCTTTTGGAAATTTTAGCTCAGTGGATGTCAAGATATTAAGGAAAAGCTGTATACAGTGAAGGGGCAAGTTAGCATTGAATTTATTACCTTTCCAACAATCTTTTTTCAACCTTCAGCGTCACAACGCAAGAAAAATCTTAAAAGTCAATTTCTAAGATCCTCCACAAACCTGATTTTCAGTGTTGCCTCCAAACGGTGGCTTCCCAGTCACCATTTGAAACAAAATGGCACCTACACTCCATAAGTCAGCCTGCGTATGCCATTCAACATTGAAAAAAGAAAACATAAAGCTTTGTGCTCTCCACAAGTAATGGTAGTATCCACTTCACATGCATCGATCTCAAGGTACATCACCTTTGCATTATACTTTCGATGTTGAATAATCTCCGGAGCCATGTACAAGGGTGAACCACAATACGTATCAGCCAAACTACAGGGTGTCAAGGACCTGACATATAAGCAAACCAAACAACTGGCCAAGTTTAAACGAGCTTTACCACAATAACTGGTAAACAAGATAGTGATTTTTTACTCCGGCGCATAGAAGTGAGAAAATGTTTTAAAAGGTACCAACTCAATGACGTGAAAGGAAAAATAATCCTGGAAAACCTAACAAGTCCACCAACTGACAAAAATAATAAACTCACTTGCATTAAATGACAAAAAGATAGTTCAGAATAATAACATAGAATAGTTAGTTCATTACTCCCAAGGCCAATAACCAACAGTGAGAACTTACCATCTCATAATATTAATTTACGATTTGAAGCACTGTCATCTTACCTTGCAAAACCAAAATCTCCTATCTTCATCTGTGGAGCTGTTTCATTTGAAGAAAGTAGTAGGTTCTGCATTAATATCAACTCTCCCTTTTAGATAACATGCTTGCATTTACTTAAAGCAAAGCATCTACCAAAATAAGAACTCAGAAATGATATATATATATAGATGAAAACAAGCACCTGCGGTTTTAAGTCCCGATGTACAAAATGTTTTTCTTGAAGTACTTGCAGCCCTGCAGCTGCACAGTGCACTTAAACAAAATTAAGAACATAGGGGACGTTTTTTTCTATTTCACTGGCTACCATAAAGCCTTTCTTTCCCTTCTAATCAAGCCTACACTTAATAATACTTCGAAATTTAGATATAAAAAAACAACCGGCCAATTCCATTATCATATTACAATTAAATGAATAAAGTATTCCTAGGATCAAGTATCAGATACCCAATCACTCAATCACCTAAAAAGGACGAATAGGAAACCAATTGCATAAAGGTTGTATTTTTTAAACCATATACAACATACCCAATTGCCTCATAAAGTGCCTGGCAACAGCCTCAGACACTTTCCCTCGTCGATGAAGATACCCCGCGAGATCACCTCCATCACAGTACTCCAATACAAGATATATCTTCTTCTTAGACTACCCAACAAAAGCCAAAGCACAAAAGAAGAAAACTTGAAACCAACGAAAGCCGAAGAACAATTATTACAACATGGAACGAAAACGTCTCTACGCTACGCGAGATGTGAGGTGTACCTCAATGGCCTCGAAAAGACGGATAATATTGGGGTGATTCACAGTGCTGAGAATAAAAATCTCCTTGTGCAAATTCTCGCAGACTTTCGTAGAAAGTCGGCTTTTTTCAATCTCTTTCACTGCAACTACCATGCCCGTTTTCCTATGCTTTGCTCGCCAGACGTCGGCATACGAGCCCGACCCGATTCTCGGA
Source organism: Erythroxylum shatona (assembly GCA_027568895.1). Taxonomy (NCBI): domain Eukaryota; kingdom Viridiplantae; phylum Streptophyta; class Magnoliopsida; order Malpighiales; family Erythroxylaceae; genus Erythroxylum; species Erythroxylum shatona. The sequence goes on from JAOSBK010000004.1 coordinate 5,079,768, forward strand.
CCCAGAACGTAGTCACCCACTAACCGTGTCTGATCAGAATCCATCTTCCCGGAAAAAGAAAAAACAGACGAAACCAGACTAGAGTATACCGGAATTGGACAGAGTTTTTCTAGTTATATGAATAACCAAAGCATGTGTCCATTCAAATTGCTTTTCTTTTTTTTGAATGAGAGAAGAATATAACAATGGATTGAATTGTGAGTGACCCTGCTGGTTTCTTGTGCGACTAAAGATAAAGAGGAGAAACGTGGGAGTGAAGTAATAGCACAGCAGTCGAAGAAGAAGAAAAAGATATGAAAAAGTGAGTAATGTGCTCCTCTATATTGCAATCAGCAGCAACCTCGCACTGTTCCGTTGTGGGAGAGGATGCGTACAAGTGTACAGAGAGTAGACTTCTTAGGTACACACTACTCTCCAACTATTTTAGAATTGATAATTCTGAATTCGATATTAGTTTTAATTACATTCTTCATTATCAGAGTTTATTAAGTTTAATTTGTTAATTGAACATTAAATTAAATCATATTTTTTGCATGTAGGGCTCTTTAACTGTTTTTTCCAATATATTAGGAATCAGGTTTTTTAGGCCTAATCCGCGAGTCTTTAGTTTTAAGTCTTGTAGAACTCCTCTATATTCTTCATTATCTTAAGTTTGATTTATTAACTAAGCATTTAATTGAAGACTCTTGGTTTTAAATCTAAATAATTTATTTAGAACATATAATTTACAAAATTAATACACCACTTTGAATAGTCATTGAAATTCTATAAATAAGCAATTTGTGATCATTTAGTTAAAATTGTTTTTTTGACTTGTTTGATAATTTATTTTAATATGAAATTTGTGTTTTATTTTTATTTAACAATAATAACTCAAAATCCTATTTTACAAATACATTATAATTTAAGTTTTAAATAGGTATAATAATTTGTAAATTATGGTAAACTACTTATTTAAAAATACATAATTTTTGGGATAAAATATGAAGATGACAATTGGCAAGCTGGGCTAAGTCAATCTTATTTAATAAAACATCATTCTAATTACTTAGTTTTTTAATTATTAAATAAATTAATATTATTTTAACTAAAATAATTTAGGTTAGACTGATGTTAGTTTTAAGTCTTGTAGAGCTCCTTTATATTTTTTATTATTAGAGTTTATTAAGTTAGATATGTTAAATAAACATTAAATTAAAGAATTTTTGTTTTTATTTTAAATAATTTATCTAGATTATATAATTATAAAATTAACACACCACTTAAAATAATCCTTGAAAATTTAAGAATAAGCTGCAGATAGTAACTAGTGAAGAAAGCACCCGCTTCTCTCTAACTTCACTCATGTATAGTGGTGTGCTAATTATCATCAACTAAGGACTCCAATTTACCGATTCCAAACCTCTCAACCTATTGTTTTTTGTGCTCATCTTGTCTCAGTATCTTTTTAATTCGTCATTATTTGTATCTTACGTATGTCACCAAGCTTCATCACTGCGTTTCTTCTTATCAAGACCCTATGTTCTCTATTTACAACATAAAAAAGCATCTCTTTCTGAAGATTGATTGTCTTAATCTCCTCTTGATCATTTTCTCTTAAATCAGTGTACTAAGTTTTGTGCCTCATCCTTTTCTCCTGGCTTTTTAAACCACTTTTGTTCATTACCCCTTAATCACCCTTTTCTTTTTCTACTATGTCCGTGTTGGACACTACTATTTTTTAGCCAAATATGCTCCCTCCTCTAGGTACCAAACATGATGTTACAAAGAAGGAGAAAAAAATCACCCAATTTCAAAGTAAAATGAACTTTTTAGCCTAGAATACAAGATGGTTGAATAGACTTAATAAACAACATATGCTAATAGATTTTGCGTTAATTTATGCCTTTACTGTTATACATAAATGCAGTCATCAATAACCACAATGCCAAGATCCACATTTTATTTAAAGCATTAACTACACCATAAATAAACATACCCCCAATGTTTAGCATGGAATCTTGATGCATTCTTTCCATTTTAGACATCACAACCAATCAATATCAACAAATCTTGTGCAAAAGAGGAAGCTTATGATAGAAGACCCTATTTTCTTAACACACACCCACGACTACCCTAACACAATCTTACCATATGTTATGTTTCATAACATGTTCTACCCTAAAGGGTAGAAAAAGGATAATTGTGTCCTTTAAAGGATGTGATGAACTATAGTATAATAGACCAACATATAGTTATTAGGGTACTACCATATGCCTCAAATGTAATTAATAAATTATTAATCATCCTTTTGATGGTTATTAAACATACATTAGGCAATTCGATTAATAGCTGTGAATATGGAATTAATGTTGTGATTATATTAGCCCATATATTTTTAACATTCTTCTACTTGGATAATATAATCAAACCACCATACCAATCTCCATCATCCAAAGGCAGTTAAATAATTCATATGCATTATCATATTGACAAGATATATTTACTACATATGATTAGGCCCTAGAGATGTTCAAATACAACAATAACCATTAAAACGACATGCATGCACTACAACAACTTCGACTATACATTTGTCTCCTTTTGTACATGTCATTTCGTCAAACTACATATATACATCAATATATATATATATATATATGTTAATATTAACAAGAAGTGATTGTAAATATCATTATGCATGTTTAATATATATATATATAAGTCATAAGCAATCCGTACAAAGTACTCACATGTTCAACACAAAATAGCAAACTCCCATTAATCTTATCAAGCTAGGCTCCTAACAATCCTATGCGGGAGACGTGTCCTGTAAACACATATAAAGGTTAGCCTTTTATAAATGGATCTACTAGCTTGCTAGCTATAGGCGTATATTCAACAGTAATGTGGGATTTAATGACTTTTTCTTTAATAAAATAGTACCTTATATCAACATGCTTTGAGCGAGAAGTACTTATAGTATTCTTAGAGAAAGCTACAGCTGCAGAGTTATCACAATACAATTTCCACAGACTCGAAATAGAGTCTACAATACCTAATGTTGAAATAAAATTCTGCAGCCATATTGCTTGACAAGCTGCCTTATAATACGCCATATACTCTGCCTCTATTGCAAAGGACACTGTGAGTGTTTTTTTGACACTTTTCCACGATACAACTCCTCCAGCCATTATGAATATGTAGCCTGAAGTGGACTTTTTATCATCTACATATCCGACATAATCAGCGTAACTAAACCTAACTATATCAAGAGTGTTAGTTCGCTGATAAGTCAACATATAATCCCTGCTATCCTGAGGATACCTCATGACTTAGCTGCTTTCCAATGGCTAAGTCTATGATCACTTAAGTATCTTCCCAACATGCTTACAACAAAAGCAATATCAGGGCGTGTGCATACTTGAGCATACATTAGACTGCCTTCAAGTGACGGATAAGGAATGACTTTCATTTTATCTCTCTCTTTGTCACTTTGTGGACATTGTCCCTTTGAGAATTTGTCACCCTTCACTATTGGTGTTTTTCTAAGAGAACAAAAATACATGTTAAATATTTTCAAAATCTGATCAATGTAAGTCTTTTGAGACAATCGAAGAATCCCATTAGGTCTATCTTGGAGAATCTAAATTGTAAGTACATAAGAGGCCTCACCAAAATCCTTCAAATCAAAATGGCTAAATAACAGTTGTTTTTATCTCAAATAATAGATCAGTATCATTATAAACAAGTAAAATGTCATCAACATACATTACCAGAAAAATGAAGCTGCTCACACTAAACTTCATATATATACATTGATCAACTACATTCTCCTTGAAGTCATTTGTAATGACAACCATATCAAACTTAAGATACCACTGACTAGATGCTTATTTTAACCCATAGATAGACTTCTTGAGCTTGCAAACCATATGTTCTTTACTATCCATCTCGGGACTAAATAGTTGAGTCATATAAACATCTTCATACAGATCTCCATTCAAGAAGGTGGTCCTCACATCCATTTGATTGAGTTCCAAATCAAAATGAGCAATTATAGCCATGATGATTCGTAGTGAATCTTTGGTACAAAGTGGTGAGAAGGTTTCTTTAAAATCAATCCTTTCTCTCTAGTTATAATCTTTAGCCACAAGTCAAGCTTTAGACCTTTCTACTTGTCCACTTGAGTTATGTTTGATTTTGTAAACCCACTTGCATCCAATGGGTTTGACCAACTTCCAAACTCCATTTTGTGATATAGAACTCAACTTACGTTCCATTCCATTCATCCACAACATAGATTGAGGACTTTTCATGGATTTTTAATAACTGACTGATTCAATATTATCTCTCACATCAAACTCATGTTCCTATAAATAGACAATATATTCATCAAGAATGGCAGCTATACGTGTTCTTTGTGATCTCCTGACAACTTCATCATCCCTAGTCTCAATGGCTTCATCCTGTGCTTAATTCTGAGGTTCGTTATGAGATTCTACTATAATCTGTTTAATCATAGGGTCATCAGTAGGAGCTGAAGTGAAGGGTACAGAGATTATAATACGTTCTTCCCTGAATTCAATTTCTGTTGACCCTTGACTTGAACCAAATTCATCTTTAAAATAGATAGCTCTAGCTAATTCTACAATTCTGGTCGTGTGAGATGGGCAATATAATATAGAACCTTTTGATTCGACGGTGTAACCTACAAAGTAACCACTAATAGTTTTCAAATCAAGCTTCTTAAATTGTGGATTATAGGGCTTACTTCTGCTTTACATCCCCAAACATGAAAATAGAGCAAGCTTGGTTTCTTATTTGACCATAACTCATGCAGAGTCTTTAGGACTGACTTGCTAGGTATTTGATTCAAGATATAAGAGGCTGTCTTCAACAGTTCACCCCACAAAAATTTGTACTAGAATGAATCAACATACACCATAACATATAAAGAAGTGTACGGTTTCTTCTTTCAGCGATTCCATTATGTTGAGGTGTTCCTGACACTGTATATTTTACTTCAATACCACATTCTTGCAAGTACCTAGAAAAAGGCCCTGGATTCCTTCCACCCTCATCACCATAATACTCTCCACCTCTGTCAGAATTAACTACCTTGATTTTCTTCCCCTTTTAAAGCTCAACATTTGTCTTGAAAATCTTAAACGCATCCCAAGATTTAGGTTTTTTATGCTCCATATGACCATACCGGGAAAAATCATCAATAAAATTGATAAAGTATTCATAACCACCTATAGCATATGGAATAAATGGTCCACATATATCAGTATGAATCAACTCCAACAATTTTGAGCACTTATTTGTTTTGCTTTTTCTAACCTTGGCGGTCAACTTTCCTTTAATACAATCAACGCAGGTAGTGAAATATGAAAAATTAAGATCCTGAAGTACACCATCTTTTACCAAACTCTCCATTCTTTCTCTAGAAATATGGCCTAAATATTTGTGCCATAACATAGAAGATCTCAAATCCAACCTCACATGTTTGGAACCAACAACAGTAACAACATCATTAAACTTAAGTTTGTATAAATTTTCACATAAAATTCCATTCCCCACCAAAAGAAAGTCATGATACAAAGTCAGTTTTTCAGTTCCAAAAAGAATATTATAACCTAGTCTATCCAAAATGGATAAAGAAATCAAATTTCTCCTAATAAAGGGTAAATAATTGACATCATGTAACACCAAAAGATGTCTTGTATTCAACTGTAGTCTAACTGTCCCAAAAAATTCAACTTGGACTTTGGTATCATCTCTCATGTACACATGTTGTTCAGAACTAGTCGGCCTTCTTCGACTTGTTAGTTTCTACAAGGAATTCATAACGTGGATTGTTTCTCCAGTATCTAACCACCAAGTATTTGAGGGAGCATTAATAATATTGGACTCTCAACAAACCATCACAAGACAATTACCTTTCTTCTTTATGTGAGCTTTGAACTTTCAGCAATCAGCTTTCTTGTGCCGAAAATTCTGACAAAAGTTAAACTTCCTTTTGAAAAATTTATTCTTCTGAATAATAGAAGATTGACCTGCTTGTCCACTTCCTTTAGGACTAATAACTTTCTTCTTAAAAGGCTTTTGATCACTTGAGCTATTAGAAGTAAACTTTCTCTTTTGAGAATTATTGTGGTTTGTCATCATGGAGATGCTTCTTGCCCTTCCCTTTTTCAGGTCATCCTCTTCCTTGGCAAAAATATCAGTCATCTCCTCAACACTCCATTGCTATAGCTTGATCTGATCAAATCAAATTTGGAAGGAAGAGTCCCCATCACAAACCATACCATATAATCCTCACCAAGGTCCATTTCCATAGCCTTAAGCTTATGATAACATCCTATGAGCTTCTCGATGTGAGCCCTAATGTCACTTGCACCATCATAAATGGTGTGATGAAGCATATTTAAGTACTCAATTCTTCTCATTCTTTAAGAACTTCTTATACTTCTTCTTAATGGCATCAAGAAAATCCTTCGCATTATCAACCTCGGGAATACTATCACGAATGGATTCATCCATGTTATACCTCATAATCATCAAAAACAATGGTTAGAGTATTCCCACTCCTCATAGGATTTCTTATCCTTTTCAGTAGCATCATCAGCGGGTTTAGGTGGTGCATCAATTCTCAAGGTCAAGTTCATTCGCATGATAGTCAAATTCATCATGAGAGATTCAACCCACTGCTTGTGGTTTGTTCCATTCAGCGTCCGGATTGTAGCGCCCCTTACCGTAAGGTACACGCCGGAACGCCTGTAGGTCATTTCGGTACATATCCTACGATAAAGACGAGCTACGAACGATCACTATTTCACTTCACATGGCATCATAATAAAACATTAATATAAGAATCATGAACTTTTTGAAACTAAAATTTTCCTCATTTCATTTCATCAAAATCAGAAGTTTATACATCTGTCATTCTGTACTGTCTGTACATAAATCCCAAAAATCCTAAGGGAAAATGCTACATGAAAGAGGAAAACAACAGATCTATCTAGGTCATCCCAAAAGTCCCAGCTGACCGACCTGTGAGCC
>JAOSBK010000004.1:5086914-5106728 GCA_027568895.1 Erythroxylum shatona
AATGCACAAGACATCACAATGAATGCATCTAACTACCAATTTAAGAACATAAAACATAATTCTTACCTATCAAGCTTTTAATTCTTCAATTCTTCAACTATACACCAAATCCTCTACTTCACTTCACATACACGACTATCATCATCACAAGGCTTAAGTTTAGATTTGTGTGTGAATAAAGGAGGAGCAAGCAAGTAACAAAGAAGAGCTTTTTGTATGGTGGATGGAGAACCAACGAAAGAAGAGGAAGGAAGAACCTACGGATGAGAAGGAAAAAGCACTCTAAAATCACCTTTCACACTTTCAAAAGAGAAGTGTCGTGAATGGCTTGCAAAAGTTAGGTTAATTATATAACAATTAAGTCTAAGACATAAGTAGGCAAGTGACAAGTGTCACTTGCCACATGTCTTGTTTTTAGACACTCTTAAGGTTTCTTTCCAATTACAATTTAATTTCTACTCTAATCTTTCCCCAAAATTCCAATGACTCACATCAATAATTCCTAAAATCATGTATCTAATTTCCAGTGCCATATGACAGTCATTTCCAGTACCGGAAACCAATCAGTCTGCCAATAGACAATTTTTTCGGTCCGGAAAAGTACCCTGAAAATTTCCAGAAAAATTTCTAAAATCCTCCCAAAATTCAAAACACACAAAGACCCACTCCAATTAAATTTTCAAGAACAAAATCACATTTTTCACAATAAGCACATTTATAGACACATATACCGGGAATTGTCATGAATGCATGTACAGTCATATGCATGTGCAAAAATTTCTATTCATGTATATATGGAGGCCATAGTATGCATGAACATGTCGAGACAAGTTTAATCACTCATAACTCATTCCAAATTACTATTTTACCCTTCCCATCGGTGATGGGATGTTACACGGATGGCAGAGACTCTCAGATTGTTTAAAGTTAAATAAGAACCAAGAGCAATAACCATGATATACAAGTTTAAATATAACCATGCAATTTATGTTTTTTTCTCAAAATTAATTATATCATTCATGCTAGGATTCCTTAAAAATATATAGAACCCATTCACAGGTAAGAACAATTTATTAAATATTACAATCAAATCATCAATGTACTATCGAAAGGATAGAAAATTTTTGTGGTTCATAATATTTCAATAAAAATTTTTCACCATATTAAACATCCTACTAAGTAGTAATTATCGACGAAATAATTAATTACCCGTATGGATCTTAATGTTATTTAAAAAAATACAAAATTTTAAACATGTATTAATATTTAAAAAATTCCTCATCACAAATAGTTTCATATGCTCAATTTTATAACAAGTAAAAATAAACACACACTATTGTCAACAAAAAGTTATATTTGTGCCACAATAAGATTAAAAATAACTAGAATTATCAAATAAAAACACTAATTAATCTTGTGCATAAACATATGAAAATAGAATAAAATGGAGCAAAATGATGAAAAAAGGTCCAAAAATAGCCTCTCACGTGCCCCCATAAGATACTGTACATAATTTTTTATTTTTTATTTTTTAATTTTTTAAAAAAATAAAAAATATAATTAATATGGTTGAGATAATGTCGTGTGGGTCGACCTGTGGGTGCGCGGGTCCGATCCGCTTGTAACTTCCTTTCTGACTGCCCATTTTAAATGAGATTTGAGGGGTTTTCTTCCATTTTCATGCTTTACGGATTTCCAATACCCATTTAAGCCAAAAGTGCTCTAAAGCCTAAAAGTCTCTAACCCATTTCAGCCATTAATGAAAACCCCAAAAGTTTTAAAAATCTCACCCAAAATCCATGATTTATTTGTCCAAAACAAAGTTAAAAGGCAACAACAACAACCAACAATAGTTTCTACACCTTTAATGCATCATTTCGAAGTCATTCATGCCAAAAAACCAATTTGAAAAAAAAGGTTTATACCTAAATATAAGCCCTAAAATCAAATGACTATGGAGCTCTGATACCTATTTTTATACATAAAGGCAGTCATCAATAATCACAATGCCAAGATCCACATTTTATTTAGAGCATTAACTATACAATAAATAAATATGCCTCCAATGTTTAGCATGGAATCTTGATGCATTGTCTCCATTGTAGACAACAACCTATCAATATCAACAAATCTTGTGCAAGAGGGAATCTTATGGTAGAAGACCCTATTTTGTTAACACACCCACATAGCTACTTTAACGCAATCTCACCATATGTTATGTTATATAACATGTTCTACCCTTAGGGGTAGAACAAGGATAATTGTGTCATTTCAAGGATGTGATAAACTATAGTTTAATAGGCCAACATATAGTTATTAAGGTACTACCATGTGCCTCAAATGCAATTAGTAAACTATTAACCATCCTATTGTGGCTATTAAACATATATTAGGCAATTCAATTAGTGGTTGTGACTATGGAATTACTGTTGTGATTATAATAGTTCATATATTTCTAACACTTTGCAGCCAACATTTAGATGCAATTTGACGTATGACATTATTATTTATTAATGAAAAGACATTTTTTATATTTTAAATTTAATTATATTTGATATTTTAATACTGAAGATAAAATCACTAGAATAATTACTGTGTAATTGAAATTATGATGAGAGCATAATTATGATATGCAATTTACATTTATGTATTATTCCTAAATGTTCCTAGTTGTAGTTTCATCAAAATGAGATATTGTTAAAATGGTAAAACTGGCACACATTATGTCTCTTTCTTATGAGGAAAGTAATTGATATGATAAATTAAAGTATGGAGATACTTAAACTAATGTGTGGGTGATTATTAGAGAATAAATCACTAAACTAACCCGACTATAAAAATATCAAATGGAATATTACTTATATGTTTGTATTAAGATACTTAAATCAGATCGAGGTAGTGAATACTTAGATCACAAGTTTCTTAGTTACTTAAAAGAGAATAGGATTCTCTTATAATGGAGTCCTCCTACAACTCCATAGCATAATGGAGTTTCTAAGAGGAGAAATCGTGCACTATTAGATATGGTATGTTCATGATGAGGCATGTAGTCCTTCCTATCTCCTTTTGGGAATATGCCATTGAAACTGCTATTTACCTTATAAATAGAGTTCCTTCCAAATTGGTTGACAAAACACCATATGAGATATGGAATGGTAAAAGATCAAGATTGTCATACATAAAGATTTGGCGATATGATGCTTATGTGAAGCGTGCAGTATCTGATAAGCTTCAAACTAACTCAAATAAATGCAATTTGTGGGGTATCCAAAAGAGAGTTTCGGATATCAATTTTATCATCCTGTTGAGCAAAGGGTGTTTGTCTCAAGATATGCTACATTCTTAAAAAGAGAATTTATTCTCAAAGAAAGTAGTGCGAGTGAGGTTGAACTTAGTGAAGTTTAAGAGTCACAAAGACATATCGAGATGAAACAAAAACCTCAAGTTAATACATATGATGTACAACTAAGAGTTAAAGAGAGATATAGTCTGTGATGCACTAGTAGGATACGTCATCCCCCCGCTAAATTAGATCTACATATAGACCAAGGGAATGATAATGTACCACTCATATATGATGAGCCTACAAATTTTAAAGAAGCAATGTCTAACATTGATTCTTTAAAATGACATAAAGCTATAAGATCTAAAATGGAATCCATGTACACTAACCAAGTATAGACTTGGTGGATGTGCCTAATGGTATTGTACCTATTGGATGCAAATGAGTTTTTAAGAGAAAAACTAACATGGATGGTAATGTACATACATACAATGCAAAGTTAGTGGCTAAAGGTTACAAACAAAAACAAGGAATTGATTTTGATAAAACCTTTTTGCCAATAGCTATGCTACAATCATGTATGCAATGCTATGTACTAGACCAGATGTCTCATATGCTTTGAGCATAATAAGTAGGCTCCAAGTCAATCCAGGTGAGGTTCATTAGACAGATGTGAAAAACATCTTAACTTACTTGAGAAGAATTAAAGATGTTTTCTTGGTTTATGGAGGAGCTGAACTAAGAGTTCAAGGATATTCAGATACTAATTTTTAGTCAGATCTTGATGATAGCAGATCACAGTCAGGGTACATCTTCGCAGTTAATAGTAGTACAGTAAGTTAGAAGAGTTCCAAACAACTATCCATTGCAGATTCAACGACCGAGGCAGAGTACATTTCAGTGTCAAAGGTAGTACAAGAAGCGGTTTAGATCAAGAAGTTTATTACTAAACTTGGAGTAGTTCCTAGCATTGTTGAGCCTATAGTGTTGTACGCAACGATAATGGTGATATTGCACAGGCAAAGAAACTTGTTCGATAATTTATTTTAATATGTAATTTGTGTCTTATTATTATTTAATAACAAAAATTCAAAACCTTATTTTATAAATACATTATAATTTAAGTTTTAAAAAGGTATAACAATTTGTAAATTATAGTAACCCATTTATTTATATAGTACAAAATTTTTGGAATAAAATATGAAGATGACAATTGGGAAGCTAGGCCAAGTCAATATTTTAATACGAAGTATAAATTAGACTTTTAGATTAATAAAACATCATTTTAATTATTTAGTTTTAAAATTTTAAATAATATTGAAAATAATTTCGATTAGACTAATTATAGTTTTAATTCTTGTAGAGCTCCTTTATATTTTTCATTATTAGAGTTTATTAAGTTAGATGTGTTAACTAAAAATAAAATTTAAGACTCTTTGTTTTAATTTTAAATAATTTATCTAGATTATATAATTTATAAAATTAACACACCACTTAGAATAGTCCTAGAAAATTTATAAATAAGCTGCAAGTAGTGAGAAAAGCTCCTGCTTCTCTCTAACTTCACTCATGTATGGTGGTGTGGTACTTATCTTCAACAAGGGGCTCCAAGATTTGCAAACCTCTAAACCTACAGTTTTTTGGGCTCATCTTATCTTGGTATCTTTTTAATTCGTCATTACTTGTCTCTTGTGTATGTCATTAAGCTTCATCACTGCATTTCTTCTTATCAAGATCCCCTTTTCTTTATTTACAACACAAAAAACAACTCTTTTTAAAGATTGATTGTCTTAATCTCCTCCTGATCAATCCCCCATTTTCTCTTAAATTAGTGTACTGAGTTATGTGCCTCATCCTTCCTCCCGCCTTTTTAACCACTTTTGGTCACCCCCTTAGGCACTCTTTTCTTTTTCTACTATGTCCATATTTGACATTTTTATTTTTTAGCCAAATATGTTCCTTCCTCTAGGCACCAAATATGATGTTGCAAAGGAGGAGAAAAAACCACCCAATTTCTAAGTAAAATGAACATTTTAGCCTAGAATACAAGAGGGTTGAATAGATTTAATAAACAACATATGCTAATAGATTTTATGTTAGTTTATGCCCTTGTAGCCAATCATTTGGATGAAATTTGATGTATGACATTATTATTTATTAATGAAAGGCATTCTTTATCTTTTGTATTAATTTAATTATATTTGATGTTTGAATATTGAAGATAAAATTCCTGGAATAATTACTGTGTAATTGAAATTATAGTGTGATCATAATTGTGATATTCACTTTATATTTACGCATTATTTCTAAATGTTCCTAATTACAATTTCATCAAAATGGGATATTGTTGAAACGGTAAAACTGGCACACATTATGTCTCTTTCCTATAAAGAAAGTAATTGATATGATAAATTAAAGTATTAAGATACTTAAACTAATGTGTGTGTGATTATTAGATAATAAATCACTGAATTAACCCTATTATGAGAATCCCAAATAGAATATTACTTATGTGTCTGTAAATTTTCTCATAATAATGGTTGTATAATTGATCCTTAAACTTGAGATTATTAAAGTTTCTAGTGTTAGAATTACCGTATTTTGATGCTACTTATGAATTGTCCTAGAATAATTCAGTTGGTAGTACTTAGATACAGTATGAACTATACTGAGATAGTTGAGTAAGTCAATACAGGATACGTCCCTCTAAAATAATTAAAGAGAATATTCTACTGTTCTTGATTAGTAATTATTTATGAAATTCTCTGGCCAAAGTGAATTGACATTTAAGAAAGGCGTTTTCAAATTTCAATTATAAATCAATTACTAATTAGCAAGAACGAATGCAGTTAGACCAAAAGAGTAGACAATATATCCATACTCTGACCAATTAGAATATTGGATGACGAAATGATTAAATTATACATCATAACCATATATGGACAGGTTTAGTCAAACTACTTTGATATTCCTGATATTTAGGTGATCATGATCTGTTGCTAGATGTCAATTTTGATCTATGATTATTAATTGTTTAATTTGAAAATTAAAGATATATTAAAAGAATTTTTAATTTATCTGGTTCTAATTGTAAATTAAAATCATAATTTATAATCATTGTCAATGTAGGAACATGATGAGTCACACATCAAAGAGTAATTTGTAAAAGAAAAATTAATTTAATTAAGTTGGACTTAATTATAAAGTTTGACAAACTTCAGGGATCAAATATGAGATATTTGACTTTATTAAAATTAAAATAGTTAGAATTAAAATTTGACTTTAATTATAATTATAATTAAAAATTTTAATTTTAATAAAATTAAAAATCCTAATTATTTTTCTATTAATAAGAAGAACAAACAAAGAAGCTAGCACTTCTTGTTCTTTCTCTCAAAAGTTGAGAAATTGCTTTGTGAATATCGTTAGAGGCTGGATGATTGAACAACTCGTGGTTGACATGGTATAGAATTTGTTCAAAGATTTTAATTAGAAACTCGAATTGAGTATGATTTATACTCTACAATTAGTGTTTTTATTCAAGTTTTACAATTATCGAGATCCGATTGGAATTTGTAAAATATTGTTTTCCATTGTGCCCGTGATAAAATCATGGTTGGAATCCAACATTTTGTTAAGGAGTATAGACTTTTCATCAATCATCATTGGTCTATTGGAAACCAAAATCAAAGAAATTAAATGCAATAGGTTGAGCTTCATCAATAAACACTAACCTATCTTATCAAATCACTCTTGCCATTACAATGGGAGGATCATATTGTTGTATGATTACCAAGTAGTGGAAATTACCTGATTTGTGGTCGAGGAGTAGTTATTGTATTTCCAAACCAAAATGAAGGGCAACTTTACAAATTTTTGCTTAACCTTTGACTATGCTTTCAACTTTATATTTCAAAGATTTTATCTGTGGAATAAAATCAGGTAGATATGGAAAATAATGGACAAGCCTTGGTTGATTATAGGTGATTTCAACTCTATGATAAGTCCAATAGAAGCAAAAGGAAATTCGGATCCTAGAAATCATACAAATGAACTTTTGGATTATTGTACTAATGCTCAAATATTAGATATTAAAATAGAGGGTCAGTTTTTCACGTGGAATAATAAACAAAACGGGAGGTATTTTATAAGACAAAGTTGGATAGAGCTCTAATGAACACTCAATAGTTAGACACGTCCACAGTAAGCAAGGATGGTTTTTTCAACCATTTACTTTCAGATCACACTCTTTAATTTATGGAAAACATGTTCCAAATCTAAGTCAGGAAGTTTCCTTTTTGATTTAATAACTACTTGATTAAGGGGGAAGGTTTTGAAGATGCATTAGTTAAATATTAAAGGAATTAGCCGATTTAGATATATGAAGTAACTTCAGGCCATTAAGGAAGATAAAAAGGAAATTAATTAAAAGAGCAGTTCACACATATATAGTAGAATAGGCCAGGGAAAAGCTATTCTCATTCTAAAAGGACCTTTATGAGAACCCGCAAGATTAAGCGTTACAAGAAGAGGAAAAAGAGGCACTAAGGTAATATAACATCATAACAAAGAACAACTAGTCTTTAATCAAGCAAAGATCCAATGTTCTATGTTTATCCAATAAAGACATAAATACTCAATTCTTTTATAGATTAGTGTAAACTAGGAAAAACACTGACAAAATCCCCATTTGGACAACAAAGGATGGTAGAGTATTAAGCATAAGAGAGAAGATACATAATAAAGAATACAAATTCTTTACAAAGTTTATTAGTACTACCATAACAGCTTAATCATCTATGAATGTTCTTAAGTCCTTCAATAAGGATCAAATAATGAGTTAGGTGATGAATGATTTCGTTAAACCAATAGAAACAAAAGAAGTGGAGAAAATCCTCTTTTCTTTAAACCTTAACAAAGCTCTAACATGGTATGGTTTCATCATAAAACATGGTGTCACACTAAAAATATGGTGATTAAAGATGTGAAGGAATTTTTCTTAAAAGGTAAAATGTTGTGGGAGATTAATAAGACTTATGTTACCCTCGTCCCTAAGGTAAATCTCATGTTGCAACATAATCTATAAGGTGATTGCTAAGGCTCTAGCTGAAAGATTAAGGTAAGCATTGACACATATAGTGGAACCAAGTGAGGGAGCCTACATCTAAGGGAAAACTATTGGGGATAGCATTCTTATATATTAGGGATATGTATGAAGGTGTAAAGATTAGAGTAGGGATAATAGGAGGAGATGTAGAGCATTTTTCTATCAATATTGGGCTACATCAAAGTTTCTCATTGAGTTTGTTTCTATTTGCAATAGTGATAGATATGATCTTATCAAGAATATCCAAAAGGTTGTGCCTTAGTGTATATTGTTTGCTGATGATATTGTTTTAGTGAATAAGACAAAAGAGGTTGTCAATGTCAAGCTAAAACTTTAGGGGAATTGTTAAGTCATCAATTTGCACTGATTTTGTACTTAATTATCTTTAATGTATTGAAATTATTATTTGAAATTAATGGAATTGTCGTATAATTGTTTACAGATGATTTTCAACACCTTAGAGACCAAATTGAATCACAAAGATGCAAAAGAATGAAGAAAATCTAAAATTCCTAATTTGACAACAATTCTGTGACTAAGCGTGGGCACGTATAAGGATGGAATAATTCTGCAAATCAACATTCAAAAGTCAAAATCGAGATTCTCACAATCTTTGAAGATTATATTTTCATCTTTCAAGGGGATTGACCACCTGAAATTGAGGGATACATTATCTGAAGAGAATCAAGAGATAAGGGGAAAAACAAGCATAAAAGAGAGAGGATGGTGGTTCACGCAAGTGGAGTCTAGGTTTTAGGATAGGTTTTTTTCTACATCTTTTCTTTTCTAGTTTTTACGTTTTTCTGCACTTCTTCCTTTTATAATTTCATTTTCTTCAAGAAAGACTAAGAATGGAGACTTTACACTTTGTTATTTCTTTCGTTTTTGATTCTATTATGAGTAGCTAAACTTCTTTTCTTGGTTGAGGGGATCCGTGTTATCATGCTAGTATGTGTGAGATGTTTTGAATAAAGTTTACATTGTTAATAAACATTGAATATCTTCCGATCTACTCTTTTTAATTGGATTCGTTGGTTTTTAGGTGCGCAACTAGAGATTAATGTGTTTAACTGCTAGATTAACGAAACATGACGTTCAGTTTCGATAATCGCAAGTAGCAATTAGGATTGTCTTCTCTATGTTAGAGTTGAAAAATTCTAAGGAGATATTCGCTTGATTGATTACATGTCGCACATGTATTTCACTTGCTCATTGATTCTTGATTCGTAATACTATTATTCAATTCAACCTACGATCGTATCTAGGTTATTGTTTAATAAAAATGCTAGGATACATGTTTCTAGTCATTAAACTTAAGAGAAAATACCCCCCAATGAATGTTTATTAATGATTGCAATTTTATATTGACGATCCATTTTAATGCTATAACATCGGTGACCTGAAACCAAGGTTTGTCTCTTAAGTTTTCAGATTCAATTATTTATTTTTATTTACAATTTTTCTTATACTTTTTCTTATATTTTCGTGAATCAAAATCACCTCCCCCTCCCCCCCATTTCGTTACTTTGTTTGAGTTTTAAACTCGCTAACCTTTACCGTTAAAAATTTCTCGTGAGAACAATATGCACTTACCACCACTAGATTAATTTGTATTAACGCAAGTGATTTCTTTTATATTTGGTTACAGGCGACAATAGTACCAGGAATAAGCTAGAATTGAAGGGCTAGAAATTGAGTAGGACTAAGACTGAGTATTTAAAGTGTAATTTTTTAGGCTATAGAGTGGCTCCCAATGTAAAAGTAAAGATTGGTTCAAAAGTTATTCCACAAAAAGAGTGTTTTAAGTATTTTGGATCTATCATCTAAAGCAATGGAGAGATCGATAAAGATATAGTCTACTGTATCAGATCATAGTGACTTAAACGGAAGAGTGTATCAAAAGCTTTATATGACAAGAAGATACCAATCAAGCTCAAAGGTAATTATACCATTTAATGACTTCATCCATGCTCTATGAGGTAGAGTGTTATCCTATCAAATAGGTACATAGTTATAAGCTGATGATGGCAGAGATCAGGATGTTCCATTGGATGCGTAACCTTACTAGAAGAGATAAAATCAGGAATGTAATGGTGAGTAACATATCGAAGGTGGCTAGTAGTGGAAAATAAGAAAGACAAGACTTAGGTGGTTTAGAAATATGCAAATGAGACATTTTAATGCTCTAATGAAAAAATGTGAGAAGATTGTACTTAAAAATTGTAAGAAGAAAAGAGCAAGCGTAAGAAGAACTGGGGGAGATGATTAAAAATGATATGATTATATCGAAACTTACAGAGGACGTGACCCACAATAAAAACTTTAGCGTGACCCACAATAAAAGCTTTAGCATACGAGGATACAGTTAAAGGATCCCTCATAGAGAAGTCCCTTTCTCATTGGTGTTTTTAACCTTTCTTCGAGTCTTATGTCTTATGTTTAACCTAAACATTTAATATATAGTACTTTTCCTTAGTTTTTTTGCTTAAATACTTCCTTACCTACCCTAAACATTTTGATATAATTGCTTGTTTATTTTATTTATTTATTTGTCTTCTTTCATATGTTTATTTATTTACTTATTTTATCTTCTATTTTAATTCTTTACCTTATTCTATATTTATTTTATTACTTATTTTTATATTTTTATTTGTAAATATTTTTATTTTTATTTTTATTTTTATTATTTTAATATGTGTCTTTTATTATTCTTTATTTGTATTTATATTTTATTTTGTTTTATACTTTATAATATTTTATTGTATATTATATATTTTATTTTATATATTTTATTTTTATTTTAGTTTAGTTTTTTCTTCTTTTTTCTTATGGTTTTATCAAAAACGATCTTGCTACTAGTTAGGCATAAGGTTGCATATTTTTAAACTTCCCTAGATCTTATATCTCAGCGAGATTATAATTGAGATGTTATTGTTGTTGTTGTACTCAAAGAAGAACTAATCCATAAATTACACTTCTAAAATAGATTTTCAAAAAGTATATGATTCAGTCAATTGAAATTTCCTTCTTAACACTCTAACACTCTATATGTAATTGATTTTTTGGTTGAATTCACCTAGTGGATCTCTCAGTGAATCACTATTGCCTCATACATTATTCTTATAAATGGTGAGTCAATTAAAATAAGTAAGGGAGCAAGGAGATTAAGGCAAAGGGATCCCCTATCCCTCTATCAGTTTAGTTTGACAATGGAAGTACTAATAAGGTTGATAAAGTTGCGATCGACAAAGATCATAGTTTCAAAATTCTCTCGGAGTGTAATGGTTTAAGATAAGAAGTTTATCCATAGCAAATGACCTAATTTTGTTCTTTAAAGTTAATCTTAGCTCAATATATGTACTAATGACAACTTTAAATGCTTTTAATTCACTATCTAAGCTAGTCATCAACAGATTAAAGAGCTCCCTTATAGTTTCTTCCAATGTAAGAGGGATAACTAAATGGTTAGCTACTCTAATAGGAATTAAAACTCCCAATCCCCCATCTATTATATGAGGGTTCCTATAACTACTAAAAGGCCATCTTATTAAGGACTTCACACCTATAGTAAAGAAGATAAAGTTAATAATCTCAAGTTGAACCTCACAAAGTCTATCTTTTATAGGTAGAATCTAACCCATCAATGATGTCCCCAATAATCTCCATGTGTACTAGGCTACACATTTGTGGTTCGCTAGAATCGTCCATAAATCCATTGAAAAGTTACTAAGGAGGTTTATATGGAAAGGAAACTAGGAAGGGAACTATATGGACAAAATTAAATAGAGTGAAGTTTGCAAACCCTAAAAGAAAATGGCCTAGGCATATTACTTGACAAAGTCATGAACCAAATATTAATGCTTAAAGGGGTGTAGAGACTCCTAGTTGACAATAGTTCACTACTTAAAAGGGTGTAGAGACTCTTAGTTGACAAGATTTCACTACGGGTATGATGGATTCATGAATACTATATAAGGAATCAAAATGTCTAGTTTTCTAAACTTAAAGCTAGTTGCTCATAGACCCTGCTCAACAACATCAAAATTAAGGACAAGTTTAGAGGAAAAATTGAGCACATTATAGGAAATAGGAGTATAATATTGTTCTGCTTTGATACACGAAAAAATCTAGGATCCCTGGTGGATGTTCAAGAGCTCAATTCATTAAGGAACACCATACCTGAAAACAACATAGTGCAATATGCCTTAATAGCTTATGGGATTGATATTTAAAGGTTAATAAGTGCTCAAGCTCTCATAATGACATTAAGTAGAGACTGAGGAAATCATGTTAGATGGAAAAATAGCGATAACAACCATTTCACAAACAAATCTTGCAGATAGCTATTGGAAGGTATAGGAACCACAGTTCCACGACATAAAGTAGTGTGGCAAAAACATGCTTTCCTTAAGGCATCAATAACCTTATAACTAGCTATTAAGGATAAGTTAAGCACATTTTTAAGATTGAAAAAATTTCTTAGAGTGGCTTTATTGTGTATATTATGTAACCAAGCAAAGGAAACAATTTGTCATCTTTTTTTTTTAGTGTCAATACACATCAAGTTTGAGAATAACCCAAAAAATTGACTGATGCTTAGTTTCCATCCTCAAATAACTTGGTGTAACAGGAATCACAAAGAGGAAGAAGTAAATTGGATAATAGCCGAGTTAATCCTAATCAATACGGTCTATAATATATGGCTAATAAGGAATAATCTTCAAGAAGGAACTTTGTGATGCGTAGGCTCTGATGCTTACAATTATCAACGCCATAAGAGAACAATTATTTGTTCACTAAAAAAGTATATTATACAACCAAAGCTTGACTTATACATAGAGAATACCTTAATATCAACAAAGTAGGTAAATTAAGAGAGTATGCACAACAATTGATTAAGAGGAAACGTTAATTGGCTTACAAGCCTTGTAAAAAGTCAATCAATCATCATTAAGATAACTCCAATCAACTTAAATCATATAGAGGAGAACTTAATCACCAATTTCTTGTGTGATAAGTAGAAGAGTGAGACTGAAAAAATGGTTAACACGTGTTAAAATATTCAATTTTCATATAAGGGCTTTCAGGTGTTGTTTTTTTTAGCTTGAAGCTTAGATTGCTTTTGTAAGCACTTTTTTTTATCTACATGAATTAATCAATTTAATTTATCAAAAATTTAAATTGAATGAATTAGTAATTTGTGATTAGGGAAATAAGGTCAAATGGAAAAGTAGCAATAATAGTCATTTCACAAACAAATCTTGCAGGTAGCTATTGGAAGGAAAATGAATCAAAGTTCTATGGAACAAAGTAGTGTGGCACAAGCATGCTTTCCTTAGGGCATCAATAACCTTATAGGAGCTATTAAGAATAAGTTAACTCTTAAGACTTTTAAAAAAATTATCATAATGGTTTTATTGTACGTGTTATGCAACCAAGAAGATGACACATTCAATTATCATTTCTTCGAGTATCATTACTCATCCAAATTCTTAAAAGATTGAGTGATTCAGTTTCCATCCTCAACCTAATAAGATTTAATAACTTGGTACAACAGGAATCACAAAGAGAAGGACGTGAGTTGAATAATATCCAAGTTAATCCCATGCAACACTGTCTATAATATATGGTTAGAGAGGAATTGCAAAATCTTCAAGAAGGAATCGTGTAATGCATATGCCCTGATCCTTACAATTGCTATTGCCAAAAGAGCACAATTAGTTGTTTACCAAAAGACTATATTGTTCAACTAAAACTTGACTTATACACTGTAATATGAACAAATTAGGTAAAGCAAGAGAGTGCATATAACAATTAATTGAGGGGAAATGTTAATTGGCTTGCAAGTCTCATAGAAAGTTAATCAATTATCATGAAGAAGATGAATAAGACAATGCATCACCATATACAAGTAGATAGCATCAAAACACAAATGGAAACGAAAATGAAGCTGAGTTTACCTAAATATGAAGGGAATGTGTGGAGCAAATGCAGGAGCATGATTTATACCATGATAATTCCAATCAACTTGAAACATACAAAGGAAAACTTAATCACCAATTTCTTACATGATAAGCAAAAGAGCGAGATTGAAATAATGGTTAATAGATGTTAGACTATTCAGTTTTGATATATGAGCTTTCGAGTATTGTGTTTTTTTTTATAAGTTTGAAGCTTGGAGTGTCTTTGTAAACGCATAGTTTGCCTGGGCCAATGAATCACTTTCGAAAAAAAAAGAAATTATATGAATAAGTAATTTGTAATTATTTAGTTAAATTATTTTTGACCTGTTAGATAATTTATTTTAATATGTAATTTGCTTTTTATTATTATTTAGTAGTAAACACTCAAAATCCTATTTTATGAATACATTGTAATTAAAATTTAAATATATATAATAATTTTTAAATTATGGTAGACAAATTAATTTAAATAATAAATAATTTTTGAGATAAAATCTGAAAATGAAAATTTGACAAGCTAGATTAAATCAGTTTTTAATCTAAAGTCTGAATTAGACTTTAAGATTAATACGAAATCATTTTAATTACTTAGTTTTTTAAATTATTAAACAAAATTCAGTAAAAATTTTGATATACATAAGAGTCTTAAATATAATAATACTATTTTAATCAAACTAATTTACATCAAACTGATCAATTTAAATTTTGATTAATTTTAATTTGATCAATTGATTTGGGCTGCATCAAGTCTAAATTACCAAGCCTAAAAATTAAGTCCAGTGTTGCCACCTGTTCTTTTGAGTCCATTAATAGGTTAACAAAAAGCCCAAACTTATCAAGCCCATTCATAAACCTCTCCAAGTCATCTTTCTGTCAGTGTCAGAGTATCTGAGATCTTGCCACGTAATCCACATGAATTGAACATCCCGACAATCTGGTCACAGCCTAACCAAGAACCGTACAGCCAGAGTGTTTGGGTACGGGGATAAACCTAAACTCAATGGTGAACAATCACAGCTGTCACGTTGTTGTCACCAGAAAAGCGAGTAAACGCTCATGGTCATGGGCATTGGAGAATGAGCACTGCGCAAAGTTTCAGCTTTTCAATTTAAATCTGACATTCCGTGATTCTCAAACTACATGCATAATTACGCCTGCATGTATATTACCAAAGCTCGAAACCCATGCAAGTTTGATGTTACTATAGTACATATATATAATTGTTCTAGGGAATAGATCAACGTAGGAAACGGTGAAGAGAGGAGAGCTCATCTAAGCCATTGAAGTGAATTGAAAGGCTAAATTCATTGGCTTTTTACTTGCATTTAAGCACACGGTTCTATGTAGGCTATGAACTGTAGCCCATTTCAGGGACCAATCTTCTCTTCTTTCTCCAACTCCTATGTTCCTCCTCTCCCCATAGCCACCGTGATCTTGCCATATCATCATCCGGGGTTCGCTATTTTCGTGGGATATCTGGTCTCTATTCGTATTGTCTTCTGTGTCGTCCTTCTGGTTATAATATGGAACTGACTGAATAGGTTGTGTGTATCGTAAGTGTACTGCGTCCAGTTTCACCGCTTCTCTTTTACTTCTTTCTCCTCCGAATATTTTCTGCAGTCAAGTGCTTATTTTCAAGGCAAATGCTACCTGTTGGAATCGTGACTGCTATGGTTTTCTTTACCCTTCTTTACCAATCACCTGTCTCTCATTCACTTCAAGAGCCCTTGTTGGTTTCAAGTAAACAGTGTAATGAGACATGCGGGCAATTACACGTTCCGTTCCCATTTCACCTGAACACTTCTTGTGCCTCAGTTTCGAATGCATTTCGGCTATCTTGCACAAACTCCACCCTTTCCCTCAACATCGACTCTGAAAGCTACAGAGTGCTCGAGTTCTTTTCTGATGGTTTATTATTGGAATTTCCTGGTAGCTCCACTTGTCGTCAATACAATGACTTGAATTCATTGGCATTCACAGGAAACAACTATTTCGGTCTATCAATTGACAATGTTATAGGTTTGTATGATTGTGAGGATTCTTCCTTGTGTAAAGCGACCTGTGAAGCAATTGACTTGCCTGGTTGTGATGGTAGAGCAGATGGTTCTACTGCATGCTGTTATCCGCTTTCTGATCACAGTGCATGGCATATAGGTGACGGGTTTTCAGTGTTTTCCAAATTTGGATGCAGAGGATTTTCCTCTTGGGTCGTTTCCCGGGGCAGTAACAGTGGAAAACGCGGGGTTAAACTGGAATGGGCCGTTCCTGGGAATTTGTCTGAACGAGCTTGTGCTGGTAAAGCAAACATTGTCAATGCCACGACAGTTCAAGAAGGGATAAGGTGCAAATGTCAGGATGGATATGTTGGTGACGGATTTGCCAGTGGAGCAGGATGCTTGAAATGTGAGTAACATACTTATTTCACGCTCTTGGGTTAAAACAAACAAATCGCTCCTTACCCTTTAAAAAGCTTGGTAATAGTTAATGCCGATTACTTCAGAATATCACATTTGTTATATTGATCATTACTAGGATATGCCGAAGCATTTTGATAAAAGAAGTTGATGATGTATGTCTGTCTCTATATTTGTGGCCTACAAAAAACTATTGGTACTGTAGCTTCATGACCATAGCTTGAAACCAAATTCTATGCTTTTGACAGACACACTAAAGGATGGAGAAGAAGCAAATGGCAGCGCCAGCCACACCAGAAGGCACAATGAGAGAACAGTCACAATTTTAGCTGGTACGTAATGCCAGTTCTAAGAACATTTGGCCTTAAGTCTGAAATCAGTGCACGATGTTTATGGACTATAATCAATCTTAAGCACTTCGAATAATCCCTGGAGAGAGAGTCCTTATGCACTGTTGCTCTACGAGAGCTCTTTGCTTCTGGTTTTTGTGAGATTGCATAACAAATGTAATGTGCAGGAGTTATCGGCCCGCTATTTGTCATTGGCTCCTTGATTGCGCTGCTGTATGTACTAAAACGACCAGTTAAAGCGGGAACATATGAAAATGGCCATTTTCACAGCACGGTCTCTTTCAGGAAAGCATCTAGAACACGGCTATTCACTTACAATGAGCTAAAGAAAGCCACAAAAGGATTTGAAGATGGCCAAAAACTTGTGAGCACCACAACAGGCATAATGTATGCTGGTGTACTTGGAGATGGTTCTCATGTTGCTGTGCACAAGATACATTGCCAAGATGAAACAGACTTCATTCAGGCTTTATCCAAGGTTGAGGCTTTATCTTCACTTTCACACAGGAATTTGGCTCGTGTCATTGGATGCTGCATTGACAGTGGCTACACCCTTCTAGTGGTTTATGAATATCCTGCAAACGGTACCTTGTCGGATCATTTGCACCCCAACAATGGAGGCCAAAACGTTGGCCTTGGTTGGTATAGAAGATTGAACATTGCTGCTGAAACAGCAAGTATTCTTGCTTTTTTGCAGTATGAGCCTTCTCCTCCTATCTTCCACAATGAACTGACATGCGGTTGCTTGTTCTTAGACGTCAATTTATCAGCAAAAATTGCAGGGTTCCGACTTGGAAATGAATCTCATCTGCATGAAAAATACGCAGGCCTGCTAAATCAAAGAAATGACGTTTACGACTTCGGTGTGCTGCTTTTAGAGATGGTCACTGGTTCCAAGCACAAGGGCTTGCCAGCAATGGCGTTGAAAAAAATTAGAAGTGGGAAGTTAGAAGAAATAGTTGATCCGGGTCTTTATTATCACGAACAATCGTCATTTTGCAGGGAACAGATAGAGATAGTTGCAGACCTTGCAACAAGGTGCCTCTTGTTTGGTGGTGATGGTAAAATTGACATCACAGAAGTTGCTAGGGAAATGGTACGTATTACAAAAGAAGGTATGGATGGAAATAGCAAGAGAGGACCTGCACTTGAAGAGACTTTCTCAAATTCAAGCCTCCTACAGATGATATCTATGTCTCCTGACTCTATGCTTGTCCCTTGATTTTTTTCCACAGAAGGCTTTAAGAAGTTGAGACTTTTGGCAATCCTTGTTAATTAAACACTACTTGAGTCACTGTACATCCACTGCAAATATCTTGTAATGACTTTCTCCGATCAGATTATGTGCACTCGCACTCTAACGAGTTGATGAGCTCTCATTCTAATTTTCTTTTTTCTCCAATATGCTCATAATACATTAGAGATTATGTATGAACTTAATGAAAATGACTAACAAACTAAAATCAACTTCACCAGAAAGTTTAAATAAAATTTCAAAGGGCAAATTCCCGCTTTGTAAGGGTCAATTATATGTAACCTTTATAGTGTTGTGATAGATTAAACTCAACACTATATTGGACACAATGTTTCATTGTTTTATCATTTACTACGTGGTTTAGAGAAGATAAAGAATTCAAATTATGGTTAGAGACTTTGAGCTGAGCTCAAAAGGATAAAATTATTGTCTTAACTTTAAACCAACCAAGTTTCAGAATAACCAAGTTTAGTCTAGCTATGAGCTTCTCTCCATTCCCTTATCCTAAGCCTACACGAAATACAAAGAAGGGCCTTGAAAGGTGGCATTGGATCAATTGTTTCACTCTCGCTGTTTCGCTGCTAAAACGTCGTGTTTTAATAAAATTCGTTGGATCTGACTTTGCTCTCGCCAAAGCCAAGCCGATACCTCCTCACTTTTGCTTACGTTCTTGTAGTTCTTCTTCTCGTTGTGCTGGGTTGTAGTGCTGATCCCAAGCACTTGACGACCTTGTAGGGAGAGTCGGAGACGCACTGCGATAAGGAAGATGACGTGGTTAGTGGCAAGGTCTGATTTTATTGTTATTTGTTTAATTTTTTTTAATTCGATAGTCAATAACCACTTTTCCTGTTCATAAAAAAAACGAAACTTGAAAGAGATTTTGTATTAAATGAAGCTCCTCTTTGGCATTACCAACTCTGAGACGTTTTGGATATGTTCGAGGACGAGGAATATGGGAGAAAGCTCGTGGATGCTTCTTTGAGGGTGGATATTCAATTGAATCTTGTAAATGCTTTGTTACTGATTCTTTCTTTGCATGTTTTTATGTTAACCCATTCGGAGATATCAGCCCTTCCCATTTATACGATGCAAATTGTGCGTCTCCCGATACAACCCCTCCTTGGATCAGGCCACCTCCACGGGCCCAGCTTCTTCTCCTCCTCCACAGCCCTCATCCATCATAGGCCCAACTTCCTCTCCTCCTCCACAGGCCTCCTCCACCGTGGGCCTACCCCCTCCCAGCTCCCAGCTGCCGCAGCCCAATCCCACGGGCCTGAGTCCCTCCCGGCCCAGCTTGGCGCACATCGCCAATTCCTTATCATCGCACGATGCCCTTGTCTCTCCGGACCCGTCCCTCCCCATTCCTATCCCCACGGGCCTTGGTATTGGGGCAATGGATGAAGAACCCCCCGATCCTCCGGGCCCAATAGACACAACACCAT
>JAOSBK010000004.1:5121733-5163350 GCA_027568895.1 Erythroxylum shatona
TACTCCTTTATTTTGTGACAACCAAGCAGCGCTTCACATAGCAGCAAATCCAGTGTTCCATGAGCGCACAAAGCATATTGAAATAGATTGTCTCATTGTACGTGAAAAGTACCAGCAAGGTATCATCCATCCTCAGCCTATATCTTCCAAAGAACAGCTCGCTGACATCTTCACGAAGCCCCTTGGGAAAGAGCAGTTTCATCAACTATGTGGCAAGCTGGGCATTCATGATCTTCATGCTCCACCTTAAGGAGGAGTATTAGAATATTTGATTAGCTACTGTCTATATTAAGTTCCCATAATCTATGGGCTTCCTTTACCGTTAGTTATGCTAGATTAGTGGGATTGAGATTTTTATACGTTGTATACATAATTAGAAGGATTTGCTATACATGTATATATATAGTCTCTGTTATACGGAATAGAAATATACAAGAAAGGCTTCTTATCAATTTAATACAGTATGACACCATCAATGTCAACTCAACTTTTTTTAAACCAGTATGATCATTCAAACAATAGGGAAGGAGAACGTTTAAATCCCCAACCATTCTTTGGCCATTTGAAGCATTTTTTTTCCGATCATCGTAGGAAATCTTGTTTGATTAGATCACTGAAGAACATGGTTGGCTAATGAATTAAAGAAGAATATCATAGAGAAAAGAATCATTTTCTTTATATTTTATCTAATTGCTGGGGAGTAAGAAAGAAACTTGACAGTTTATTTTAGAAATTATTTCAGGAATTATTATAAGTTGTGTTAATTTTATATTCTTTATTATAAAAATATTTGTTTATTTTTTCCATCATCAAAATAAAAAGAATTAAACACAAACAAAAATTATTTGTCTTTTAAAATAAAGAGAAATAAATAATGATGTACATTTTTTATTATAATTAATAAAAATTAAATTGACTTTATATAAAGGTTTTTTCATTACTGATATCATTGTCCAATATTAAAAGTAACTTTGGAGAAAAAAATCGACTTTGACTTTGACTAAAAAATGGTGTCAGTGGAAGGGACCTATAAGCATCTCTCTAATTTTAATTAAAAACGACGTCGTTTTGATATTAAACATAATAAAACAGGGTTACATTCGACGAAGGATCCGACCACCTGATCTAGTGCCTTCTGATCTAGTGCCTTCAAAGGTCCCACTTATAGGCCACAAAGAAAAGGTCCTCAATGGCGGACAAACCTCATATGCTTCCGAGGTGAACTCCGTACTGGTGCAATTTTTTACTAAGGATTCCTCGGTTTGATCTTAGACTTTGTCAGCTGTGACAATTTGTCCACCACTTTACATGTCACCTCCACATCTCTACCTAAAACTAATCCAAAATGACTCCTTTCACACTTTAAGTGTAAAATTTCAACAACCTTACCTTCAACGGCTGAGCTGTCACAGTAAAGTCATTCTTATCAACAATGCCTACTCGTACCAACGCACTCGATCTTTGAAGGCTATTCATCAGAAGATAAGATGAAATGAACCACGTTGTCTTTTGAATTGTTGATGAAAAGATGATGAATTATACCTTTACGTGTACCTAGTGTAAAAAGGACGAAGTTCCCAACGTTTGGAATATCAAATCCTTTGGTGGTTTAACTTAATCAAAAAACTACAAAAAGGGCTAATCGTTCCCTGTTTACTTGATGAGATTGTAATCAAAAGTGTTTCTCTTTTAGGTGTTCACCAAGTAACAAAGTTGTAAGAGCATCACAAATGCTAAAGATTCCCTTTTTGATTGATAACTTGGAGCCTAGCAGTTTCCCCAGACACAAACTCTGAAAGTCCTTCGTTGTTCGTGTTCTTATTTATAGTATAATAAACAATCAATCCTGTCATCCAATGTAGTTAATAATTTCTGTCCAAGATAATCGGCATAACCCATATGAAGAAGGTCACAAGTTGGTAATTTATTTATTATTTGCAACGAAGAAGAGGAGGCCTATTGAGTATTGAAGTCTGAATGTTGGATGGATCCAACTAACTTTTCTTGGCTGCAAACACAAGGCAGGATCTCCACGATTTGACCACATCTTCTGTATCACTGTTTCTATGCTTTAAACAAAAGTGGCACGCATCTCACTTCCCACACGTATATAAAGACACTTGTGCGCTGGGTTAGGATCACTGCCCCTAAGTCTTTCCCTTTTACCCAACTTTCATCTCGCTGGTCAACACCTCTGTTACTTCTTAACTGATCAAGGTATGTTTATTTTTATCTGTTTCCAATGGAAGTTCCTTTTTGTTATGCCTTTTGGGTTGGGAAGGATGCATTTAATCTTGTGATTTAGCGTATATGCGTTTCTGGGCTTTCGTGCATGGCACATCAACCATCGGATTTTACATGTTTTAGTAGTCTTTGATAAAGTTTGGAACTTTGGTCCGATTTCGTTTAGATGCGAAGGAGTAAAGGCTCTTCCTTCGTTTAAACATGTGAAAGTACAGAACTTGGAATTGGGATTGGGATGTTCCTGTTTCCATTCAAAGACGCATCTTGCCCCAGTCTTTTGCTGTTAGGACCATCTTTTTATATGGATTCTATGGACAACATTAGTTGTCAGCTTGTCATTCCTAAGAAATGTGCGATGCTTTAGCTCTGTATATAACAACTATATGCTATGAAACTGAGCCTTCGATGACATCTGCTGGAAAATTCACTAAGATACCTGATCTATCGTCATCACATTATAGACTTGATCTGAGAGCAATGTACTGTGTTTACTCGATCTGTGAACTTAATACCCTGCTGGCCTTTCACAGTTCAGTTCGTTGAAATGCATGTGACAGTCCATTAGTCAAGCAAACAAAAGTCTTATCTTTAACACGTTAACGTGGTATGGATCAACATTTCACTGGGCATATTTTCTTTGAATGTACGGGAAATCATCGTAGAATTACCTATTATGACTCGCTTGACTTGATCCTTGCTAAACTGGTTATTGTGAGCTGAGCAATCCATCGTCAACTGACAAGCATTGAAATTCCTTTCTAATAGTCTGGTTGAAGATGAGTAAAGAAACTGACGGAAAGGAAGTTGAAGCAAAGCGTCCAACTCCTCGTTTGAATGAGAGGATCCTTTCAACTTTGTCAAGAAGGACTGTTGCTGCACATCCTTGGCATGATCTTGAGATTGGTACCTTCTTGGCTCAAATGACCAAGCTATTCTGTTTTGTCTTAGTATGTGCGCTAGTAGTTAATCACAATGTCTTAGTATGTGCGCCAGTAATTAAATCACAACTTGAAATTGTTGTTTTGCAGGACCTGGAGCCCCTAATGTTTTCAACGTTGTACGTCCTGGTTCCAACTTCGTATAGTAGAACTTAAAACAATGAATGTAGGAACTGGTTAAAACGAAATGGAACGTTGGCATTGGGAATGGAACTGAAAATGCTAAATCAAGTAGAAGTTTGGAGGAGTTGACTTGCTGAAATCTTCATTTTCTCCTTTTCTTTACCATTATCGCCAAGCAACAATTTATTAGTATCTAACTCGAATGCATATCTGTTTTGATATACTCATGTCCAAGCACTTGGCTATACTAATGAATGATTTTCTTGCCATCAAATTATGCATAGGTGGTTGAGATCACCAAAGGGAGCAAGGTTAAATATGAACTTGACAAGAAGACAGGATTGATTAAGGTATAAATTAATTTTTCGTCTTCAACATTCTAATTTGACATTTATTTTTCTTATGCTCTACATAATTTCTCTCCTCCCATTTCTTTTCATAGGTCGATCGTGTTTTATACTCATCTGTGGTGTATCCTCATAACTATGGTTTTATCCCTCGCACATTATGTGAAGACAATGATCCTTTGGACGTTTTAGTGCTCATGCAGGCAAGTATCCCAGTTCAAGATAATGCAATTTATACTCTGGCATTTTGGTCTGATAATCCACCAGCAGAATGTTTAAACTTCAATTGGACAATTTGCTCACTTAATTGGTAATTTGACAGGAGCCTGTCCTTCCTGGTTGTTTTCTGCGAGCCAGGGCCATTGGACTCATGCCCATGATTGATCAGGTAATATCATCTAGTTCTTCATCGGGTTCCAAAGTACTAAACCCTTGATTTGAAAAATAGATTTCTTGTTGAACTCTGAATTTACTCCTTGTCAAATTCCATTTCAGGGTGAGAAAGATGACAAAATCATTGCAGTATGTGCTGATGATCCAGAATATAAGCACTACACTGATATCAACCAACTGGCCCCTCACCGCCTTTCTGAGATCCGCCAGTTCTTTGAAGACTGTATCCCTTTCTCTATTTCGTGATCAACTTTTTACATTTCCTTTTCATTCCAACTTAATGTTTTCCAACCATGCTTAAACGCTGGCTTCTTTAACATTTCTGAATAGACAAGAAAAACGAAAACAAGGAAGTTGCAGTTGATGAATTTTTGCCTTCAACCACTGCTGTTGAAGCCATTCAGTACTCAATGTGAGTTTTGCTTCCTTTTTGCTTGCATACACCGGTGAAAGCTACTAGTTGTTCTGAACTGCGTATTATTGCACTGCAGGGACTTATACGCTGAGTACATTCTCCACACACTAAGGCGGTAAAGAAAGTTTGTCCCTCCACAACTTTTCTTCCGAGGGGACTTGAATAAGTGGTTTTTATTGACATTTCACTTTTGAGTTTGTATCATTGCTTGTTTGAAACATTACCATCAGAACGATTAGTAAGAATGCTTTAAATTCTTCTGAATTTTTACCTCCGAGTGACAGCAGAAGTGTTTTACCAGAGTGCTGTGGCTTTCCTTGATGTTGAAGAAAGATGATACCTTTACAAAACAGCTTGGTCACGACCAAGAAAAACCAATGGATTTTCTGTTGTGAAGTAAATGATTAGAACCTTGAACGGTGGGACCTTGTTTCCATACTACAATGTTTACGTAGCTAAACTCTTTCAAGAGAAAGCAAATGATTTCCCAAATAATATACAGCACTGACGTGTTATTGAATGTCACGAGTACAGTTTGTTCAAAAGTTCCAAAAGTAAAACTGCAGCAGAGTCCTTTGCCTTCTTAACACTTGGCATTGGCTCTCCAACACATTCATCAGTCCATCCCTTGTCAGTTGTATTCACACGAACTGCGTATGTAAACCTTTTGGCATGTGCAGGGCCACCCTCATTCACACACCTGAAATCCGCAGGAGTACCAATTAGTAAACAGTTTATCATTACTTTGCTGGGGAAAAGAAAATTTTAATGAATAAAATTTCTCACCTATAAGAAGGCATTGGCCAGTTCCTACGCAAGCAGATATCATTTAAGGTTTGTCTAGTAAACGTTTGGTTACCATTTTTCTTCTTCTTGCCATTCTCATCATTCTTCTCCTTAGCTTCAGTTGCTTCCTTCTCTTTCAAAACGGCCAGAGCATTCCTTGCAGCAAGTTTCTGTGCCATCTTCTTCTGTGGATTCTGAGCAATTCCTATCTGAACACCATCGATGAAAACTTCAACAGTAGCCAGATTGCCCGTTCGACTGGCTTTGTATTCCAAGCCTTCAGCCTGTTGCTGGCAACGTTCCTGCAGCTCCCTTACAGGATGCATCGGCAGTGTTTCCGGAGTAACCATTGGATGCAAAAGAGGTTGAAAAACCTGAACAAAAAGGTTGTGAGAATATACGTTGATATGAAATATCCTCACAGTAAACAGCAAGACAGAAGAAAGATGAGAAGGGTTGCACTGAATCAGGGTCAATAGCTGAAACCAACCTCCCACACAACTGCAGTGTCTCTTCCACTGTCGAGAAAAATAGCACCTGCAATCGATTCAACAATGTCACCAAGAACCTTTGGAGCTTTGCAATCTCCAAGACCAAAAGAGTTGAATCCTGGCTTTAAAAATTCCTCCTGAACTTCCTTTACAAAGTCCCGAATCTGAAATATTAATACCAAACAATGTCAAGATTAACACTAAACACCAGTCAGCTCATTGCACTAACAGGGAACTTCCCTGAGGGAAGAAAGTCAAACCTGCTTTTCAAGGGCAGTGGACCCATGTCGAAGGTGTATGTGGAGCTTATGTCTAACTGCAACACGGGCAAAGTTTTCATTGTTTACAGCAGCAGCTCGCATGTCTGTCAGTCGTCCAGGTGGCAGATTTGTGTATGTGAAAAACAAGTGCCTGGTGATGAGATGATCTAGGACTGCATCACCAACAAACTCTAACCGCTGATAGCAGGACACTCCAGAAGAAGGTCGTGACGCATGAGTAATGGCTTCTACTAATAAGCCCCGGTCTTTGAACTTAATATTCAAGGCACCTTCTAGCGCGTCAAATTCCACACTCCTAAGAACACCTTCTGAAACATTAGCCGGTGTTATTGTATCCTCAAGCCCACTATCATCAAAATCCACCTGAATTCCTATCCACTTCATTAGGTGGTTTGCAGCATTTTTCCCACCTTCAACGTAATAAACACCAATCAATGCTTCAACAACATCTGCTAGTGTCTTGCTAGAGAGGACCCTGTAAGAACTAGAGTCGCTCTCAAGCTCACCGTCTTCTATTTCATCATCTTCATATACATTCCCAGGATGACCTGTTCTTGCTTTATGATCAGAAAGTGATTTCTCCTGGTCAAATAAGGATGAATCCCCATCCTTTGTATCTTCATCAAAGACAGGTAAAACACCAGGAGCAGCCCATCTAGACGGAGCAAAGCGATCTGCTTGGATATATGATTGAAGTCCTTTATCAAGCGCATATTGGTATAGAACCATGTTACTCACCATTTGCTGTCTCATCCTAGTTAGTTGACCCTCATGTTTCTGGGGATGTTTAAGAAACAGAAACCGACTAACAACCCATTTCAAGTAAGCATCTCCCAGAAGCTCTGCTCTTTCATAGCAAAATGTTTCCTGGCATGATGCAGCTGTTAATGCTTCCAAGATCTGCAGAAAATTGACAGATTCATCAACTAGTTTTTGTTCATGACCTATCTCTATCCAAACAACCCAATTCTGCATTTTTTTCTCTTTCTTCTGTCCCAGTCAAATAAACATGATACCTTTGAAGCAGGGACGGGGTAGTTTATTATATGCTTAAGTTGAACCGCAAGCAGCATGCTTTCAGCCCTCCTCATTATTGAGGGTAATCTCTGAGCACCTCGAACAAGTGATCCAGGGAGTGGGTGCACCAAACAAAGCTCAGGAGGAAGGAAAACATAATATGTCTTGTCGAGAATCTCCTCAGATTCTGTTTCATTTGCTACAAGTACAAAAAGTTTGTCCACTTAGCTCTAGCAAATTATAAAAGATTGTGAAAACCTCAATAAACATAAAATATTATGCTCCTGATGAAAGAAATTAATACCTTCCGAGTGCTCAAACCGAGGGGATAGGAGATTCTTGCAGTATGAAACACCACGTCCTCTTATTAAAGGTTGTTGCTTAAAAATCAACTCAACTCCATACCTATAAAAGATAGAAGACTTGATAGCCAAATGTACGCTTGTTATGCAAGAAGAAACAAAAGCTTCTCCAATCTATGAGGAACTTGGGACCAAGTATTGATATTGTATAACCACATTACTTCCCATCATAGACTAAGATAAGCTTTTCTCTCTTCAAGCACAACAAAGGTACATTCAGGCCATCCAAGCCTCGTATCACACCATAAAAATCAATCAGGAATTCAAGAATTAGATCCACACCTGAAGGTGAGGGGAAAAATGGAACAAGAAATGAAGACTGAAGAAATCAATGTAGATCATACTTTTGTTTATAGTAATCAGCATACGAGCTGTACTCCAGAGGACCAAGATAACCCTCTTTCCTCGGGAATGAGTTCTCTGAAGTCATATCATAGCGTATAGAGTCCACATAAAACCTTTTCCCAGAGTGAGCAGCTGTCACTATTCTCCCTACCAAATCTTTAGCATCAACATAACTATCAGCCATTACTAGTTTTCCTTTTGTCAACTCCATATTCTGTGTTTTACATACATTCCGACTAGGAACTAACCCAGAAGCTCTCACAACATCAAACTGTGCTACAGCTCCTCTGATCCCATAGGTTGGATGGGATTTCTGTCCAAAAGCCATACCATGACGCAATTTCCCAAATCCATACTCCCTTCTGTCTCCACCAAGTGTCCTTTCATTAGTACCAAGGTAAACATCTGGTCGAGCTCTCTGAAGGGGATTGTTCCATGCATCTGTTCCAATAATTTTTCCAACCAGATCCCAGTCAATCTCTTTAAAAGGATCTACAGACTTATCGCCAACCATAGGTACGAACAAATATGCCTTTGCAGGATCCCATGGAGTGGTGGACGGTTCAACATCCACATCCAGTACAATGCTCATCAATCTTACATGAAAGCTTTTAAGGGATGCCAGCTGAACAAAACCAGAGCTAAATTCATCAGATGCCAGAATGTCAAAAAGTAATAGTTACATAGTTTAATCAGCAGTCTAAAGGTTAAATTGACAACGAACCTGACTATCAGTAATATCTACTGGGCCCTTGAAGACAAGGGATGCCTTAGTTATCATGGTTCGAGCGATAAACAGATCCATCGACATCGATAAGACCTATAAGAATTAATGGGTCAGAGATGAGTGCTTTAAATATCCCAAGTATGCTATAGGATTGGGCATAGTTAGCACACCTCTGCATCCAGCTCATTGCCAAAAAGCAATGCAAACTCTGAAACTTGAGTTAGAAATGGATCTTTTGAAGAGCCTATGTCAACACATTTTACAGCATACATGTAAAGATGAAATGTTTTGGGGGTGTAATCATCTCTTCCAGATAAGATCCATTCTCCCTGAAAGGCCAAAGAAAATTTAAACATGTGCATGCTAGACAAAGAAGAGAATCAATCCAGAAATCTGTCTAATCACCAATCATTAACCATACAACATACAGGAATAACTAACCTGAAGTACATCGGCTACACCTTCAGGATAGAACTCTCTATGCCTAGCAGTCCCCGGAAGTGGTTCACCTTCATCATTCTGGTCAACCTTTTCTTTTTCTTCCCCACTTCCCTTGTCTGGCAAAAGCATGTCAGTAAATGCTCCCATCTCATGTAGCTTCTTGCAAGCAGCCAGACAAACAGCCTGAAAACCAAGCAGAAGATAGTCAAGAGTATAAAAAAGGAAAATTGAAGTTAGAACTATACTAAGTAAATACTGTACCTGCTGCGCAAGGCGCATTGAACTACATATTGGACCCTCAAGTTTCTCAAACGGTGCATTACATGGAAGTTGAAGCTTGCACGAATACTCGGTGGGACCTCCAGGCTTCTCATGCCTCTCCATAATGAATTCTGGACGAAGTATTGAATACCTAAAATAACATGGATAATTGAGCAATAATTTAATTATTGTCAAAACTATTATGATACTAACTTTAGTATCCATCTTAAATTTCATTTCTCTAAGCACACCTGTCACTGGGTAACTGAGAACAATAGAAATGGATAAGTCCAACAGCGGAGTTTAAGCTCACAACAGCTCCAGTAGACTCCACCTGGTACACAGTTCCTGGAATCATGTCCATGGAAATCAATTTTGAAGCGTCCTTCAGATGACTAATGTCAGTTCTCTCAATTGCTTCTTTCCGCAAGGTCTCCTCACTATTCCTAGCATTCCTTAAGAATGTGGCATGAGACAAATTTCCCCTGAGATGTAAAAAAATTTTAGTTTGCCCACATCTGTTACTAGGCATGAGATGGCTTTAACACTGAGTCAGACCCGACAATACTACCTCTCAACCATCAATATGTAATCTGAACCAGGTTTTCTTGCTCGACCCCTGGACTGAATGTATGCAAGAACAGTTTTTGCGAGATCAAAGCGAATAACAACATTGCATTGCCTTATATCAAGTCCTTCCTCAGCAACACTTGTCGCAACTAACAAAGTCACCTGCACAATCGGCACAAACATTTACGTCTCCCTTACCAAATGCATCATATTTAAAATAAAAATGCATCACATTGGCTTTTGGACATACACGACCATCTCGAAATTTGGCAATTGTATCTTGCATTTGACATGTCCGCATTTCCTGACTATTGTTGTGCCCAATCAAACTTGCACACCTGATGAAACTCAGAGATGGAAGCTCTGAAAATACCTGCAAGTTCAGCAACAAGTAAACATAACAAGGTAATATAAGAAAATAAGAGGGTACCAGGTCTTAAAGGCCAAATAAAAATCATATCTGTGCATGCATATAACCTTAGGAAGAACCAAAGCAGCCACCACTCGCTCAACAAAGATAATTGCACGAAAATCCTCTGTGTGCTGATACTTCAGAAGTACTTTAATTAACGATTGCACCTTTGGGGTGACTTTTCCATCAGCTACAGCAGCTCCGATAACCACATCCACATGTTCTCCGCCGGAGACAACTAAACCATAGAGAACATGAGTATAAAATATACAAGGTAACCTAACTGGGGAAAAGCTTATTGACTGATAAATAAAACTAAGCAAAAGATAGCTGCATGTCAATAATACAAAGTTTGGTTTAAAAAAACAAAACAAAACCTTTTTGTTTTTTCCATCAAATAGACAAGATATTATGTGAACAAGGACAAATGACAAGACCCACCATGACTATCAGGGAGCTCTCCCTCCTCAATCTCATCAGGATCAGTGCCATTTTGAGCAATGACATTCGCATTCTCTTGAACTTTTGTATCCTTATCTGTGACAGCACCCTCGTTCAGTTGACATTGTAACAATGACACAACCTTTTCCAAGTAGGACTCTTGAAACTTGACATCAAGCTGATAATTTGCCCTCTCGTCATTTTGTAAAGCCGTCAAAAAGGATTGGGCAACCTTAAAAGAGGAACAAGTCATGTTCACCTTGCCAGACCAAACAAATAAAATAAAAGAGCATCTAGCAAATTCTAGTACCTTGTAAGCACACCACTGACCCAGCTCACCAAGTGCGTAGTTGATAGCTCTCAACTTTTGAATCAAGTTAACAGCCCCATCACTTTCTGTTCTTTCAGAGACACCATAAACTTGACGCAGCTCTTCCTTGGCTCCAGCATCTCTAGCTCCCATAAATTGCCATTTGCTTCTTCTGGAGCTTGATTGTGCAGCTTCTTCAACAGCCACTTCCATTTGCTTTATTTGTTCATGAAGGGACCATAAGCTAGCTGCTTTATCATATTCCACTACAACTTCTGAGGGCATTGGCACGTGCTTTTCAAGTTCTCTGCGATCTTTTATTGTACAAACTATGGAATCTAATTTACTTTCAAGATTACGAATCTTTATTGCGCAATCAACCTGACTTGAAACACCTAAAGAGTACAAAAAATGAGTAGTGAATCGTACTTTAACATAACATCAATTCAAGACAAAATTCTTGCTAGTCTACTGAATTTCTGATCAAAGAGATGCTGATGATATGCAAAAGTAGCCCAAAAAGAAACATAAAATCTGGAAGAGAAATCATTAATCATTATCAAATTAATACCCTTTAAGTTAACTGGTGAAGCAGTCATTCCAAATACAGATGGCCTCTTCTCCTTTGGAGTGGTATGATAGAACTCAGACATCACTAAAGAATAAGGATGCTTCTTCACAGCATGATGACACTCATCCAAAATAAGGAGATTAATAGTTTCCATTTTGATTATGCTGTGCCTCAGAATGTTCAACAAAATTTGGGCTGTCATCACTAACACCTGCAATGCATGTATCAAAGAGGAACAAATCATGTTACCAACAAAGATAAGTAAGACTATATCAATTGAGCAATCATTTGGCAATTAAAAAATAATTGCCAAAACTTGATGCAATATGTTTGATGATATCTACTGAACATCTGCATAAATGAAAAGATATGAATGATGACAAAATGAAAAGCACCTAAAATATACCTGTTTGCTTTCAAACTCCCGTTGCCACTTTCGAACATCCCAGAAATCTTGGCCCATTTCGCCACAATAGTGGCCCACTTCATAACCGGTACGGTCACGAATAACCTCAGCTTGCTGTCATTTGACAAGAGAAGCAGAACAATCCCCACATAATTTTTCATTAATAAACTAATTGACATTGTTAAAAATTGTCTCTAAAGAAAAACTGGAAGACAACAAGGTACCTGATAAACAAGTGGAACTTTAGGAACCAAAAATACAGCAAGCATTTTCTTGTTCTGCTTTTGTAAATCATTGCAAACACTTCTGATGAGAAGTACAGCAATGAGCGTCTTCCCTGCTCCAGTTTCAAGAAAAGCTATAGTATTTTTTTTCTTCGCCTGTTCAAGAACATCCAATTGATACTGACGGGCTTGCTCCTCAGGAACCTTTTCCTTAGCTTCCTCAGATTTATTCTCAGGCT
This sequence comes from Erythroxylum shatona, assembly GCA_027568895.1. NCBI lineage: Eukaryota > Viridiplantae > Streptophyta > Magnoliopsida > Malpighiales > Erythroxylaceae > Erythroxylum > Erythroxylum shatona. Next base: position 5,134,078 of record JAOSBK010000004.1, read on the forward strand.
TCCCATTGTACTCATGGTTCTTATCATTTGTTTCCTTTCCTTCTTTTTTATGTTCCGCTTCCCAACTTCCTAAGCGGAAAACCATTCCATTCGACCCTGAATGATCCCTCTCCCAGTAACCTCTGGGTTCCTTGTCTCTCCAGTCCCTGTCTCTACCATCTCTCCTTTTACTACAACCATAGCGATCTCTTCTCCGACTATGATCCCTATCCCTCCTATCCATCTCATCCCAATCGCGAGTCCTCTTCCTGCCAGAGCCTCTCTCCCTATCACTGGGATCATAGTGCCCTCTACACGAATACAGTCTCTCGTATCCCTGACCGCTATGCCTGGCCCTTTTACTGAACCTTTCTTCACTAGAAAAATCTCCTTCCCTTGACCTCTCAAGTTGACACTTGCTCCCATTCTCTTTGACAGGGTTATCAGACAATCTTTCCTCCCCTTTTCCATCCAAAGCATTCACCACATTATTGCAATTCTCCAGCTTTCTTCGCCTTTCAAAAAGGCCCTTCTCACTGCTTAATTGTAAGACAAAGCCCTCAACTTCGGTTTTGCAATCAGCAGACCCTCCATTGTCAAAGGAACCCTCCTCAACACCACAACCTTGAATGGCATTCCCCAAGATAGTTGCAGCACCGTTAGTGTGGTTAGTGCAGTCAGCATATGGAGGCAGGCCACTACCATTCTTAATACTATCAAGTATGCGATCAATACCTCCAAAGAAATCATGAACGAGATTGTCTTGATTAGCATTATTATCCACTGAATCATTAACTATTGGAGTATCAAAGTCCACAAAACCATCAATTAGGTCACAAGGAATGTCCTCACAAGCATCAAGCCAGTAGGATCCAGAATCCCCATTCCCACCCTCCATTATGTCTTATACTGAATACAAACACCCAAACAACACTCAGAACTCCAATAAAGATACCAACTTTGTATAATTAAACAATCCAAAACCACATAAAAACTGACCCCAGAAAAATTACCAGACTGGCGTTAATTAAATCAGAAAGGAAAACGGCAAAGGGAAAAGACAATAGAGAACACTAGAGAAAGAGTTACAAACAAACCGAAAACTGGATTGAGATGATGATGGGGCGTGTTATATGGTGAACTTGAGTCGTGAAAAGGGCTGATTAGGTTCTGCAGATTAGGGTAGATAGACCGTACGAAGCACGCAATAGTTAAGGGTGGCAGGGTAAAGCTTAGAGGTGAACAAACCCACCAAAGCCCAAAACACTGAGTGTGTGATTCTTTTAGATTCCACGGTCTATCAACCCCTACTCTGCTTTCTCTCTTAACTTCTCTCCTTCTACCCAAAGCGGCAGTGAGTGCTCCTCTCTTCTCTGCTCTTGAAGACTCTCTATCCCTCTCTGTTTCAAGTTTCAACCTTTTCTCACCCCAACCTCCGCAACTGTTGCCTCCACGGTTATGTTCTCTCGCAGGCTTGCACATTTAATATGTTGAGAGTAAGAGCCGCTTTTATAAGGAAACAACAAATGGAAAAACAAACTACTGTTATTATTATATTATTAAGAAAACCAAAACTAAGACATATCTAATATATTCAATCTTTTATTTTTTAAGATCATAATTTTACTTTCTGTTTTTGGGTACGACACGACACAACACTTGCATGTATTAAATGTTAGTTGTCATTTCGAATGAGCTCGACTTGGCGTGTAAGAAATGATCCAGCAGTCCGTACCCTCACAGAGAATAGAGCCCGACTTGTCTTCTGCATCGTTTATCGGTTTCTCTGGTAATAAACAAAATAAAGGATGTCTCAATCATCAGTTAGATCTACACAACTAACAGTTAGTTAAATTATTTAAAATTTTTATTTTTATTTTTATTAAAATATAAATTTATTAGTACAATTAATAATAAAAATATCTACAAAAATTAAAATCATAATATATCTTAGAGCTATTTGATTAAGTCGTATCGCAATAAACTAATAAGAAAGGAATGAATAATAATAGTTGGTTATTTATTATGGTTGATCCAATAATTTTTTTTATACGCTAATTTTAGGTAATAGTCTATACGGGTGGAATAGTTTTGATTCTCGCAAACAGTAATATTTTTATAATTTATTAAAATCTAATTTATTAATTAATTAAATTATATAAATTATATTTTCTAGTATTTTTAAAAAATCAATTATTATAAATGATAATATTAATCATTTTTTTCTTAATTAATTATTATAATTATAATAGTTATTTTATTTTATTTTTTACTATATTTATTTTTATTCTTTTTATTTCATAAGCCTATTACATGTAACAATCGATTAGATCGGATTCGGGTAGTGGACGTATGGTGCGGTGGTGGTCACCGCGTGCGAGACCACGGAGGAGAATATTTTGTGGGGGGTACGGTGGGGGAACGTGCCAAGTTGCAACAGGCTGGACGGAGGCGCACACATTGGAATTTCAATTTGGGCATATTACTGTATGAATAAGCCACGAATAGGACGAGACAGGCAAGTCAAAAGGTGAGGTCAACGTGATGGGACATCCAAGGCCGTCCGATTTATTCGAAGGTAAAAGGGGGAATTTCCGAATAATTCCTTCGTATCCTTAAAGGCCCGCCTGAATAGATTTTTATCCCATACGATACAAATCTCCCCCCTTTGGTGTGACCCACCATCATTCACATTGGTATATTGAATTATATCAAGTCTCACGTTTAACAAAGCTTGCGGTAGGTTATGTCGTTGTTGTCAGATTGGCCATTTAGACCAACTAAGGATCAATCACCCACGTAAATCAAGGTGGTTAAGTAAATAAAATATAGGTTGGACTATGCGGAAACTTCAAGGAAAAGTTGTTGACAGTCCTTCTCTTAAAACGATGAAATGCAAGGAAAAATACCCCCTGAAATTTTCTAACCCATTAATCAGGTACTTCTGACCCAATTCATCTCAATCATTTATTTATGTAAGTTTTATATAAATGAATAGTTAAGATGAGTTAGAACAAAATTGATACAGAATTAGTGCCTGTTTGGTTCAATTTTTAGAAAGTGAATAAACACTTTTTTTATCGCAAAAGTTGTTTTTAAGAAAATTGAGTGTTTAGCTGTAAAATTCAAAATCATTTTTTTTATAGAAACAGCTTTTTTGGAAGCTAAAATACAGCTTTTTGATAAGTTCAAACTTGAAACTTTTAAAAAATACTTTTTCAGGTACATTTTTCAGATCAATTAATGAACATATTTTTAGTTCCTTTTACTTTTACGTTGTACACATAATTCCCACAATACCCACAAATACATCTTCACGTTTATTTTAAAATTTATATAATATTATTTGACTTTTTTTTACATGTTTTAATATTTTGTATATTAGTTTTACTTAAATTATAATCCATATAAAAGATTTAGTTAGATATATTTTTATTTATGTTTTACATAGTTTAAAATTATATAACAATTAATATATTATACTTTACATATTATTTAATATATTTTAAATAATATTTATATGCATAAATAATTTTTATTACAAAACAAAATATAGTTAAAATTAAAAGTTAATTTTATTTTTATATTGCCAAACAGTTTATTGTACGAAACTCTTTCAAAAAAATTCTTTTTTAAATGACAGCTAAACAATCAACGAATTTCTTAAAAAAAACTCTACTATCAAAAACTCTACTGCTAAAAATTCTACTGATATAAGTTCAACCAAGAGTATCACATCCTGGAAAAATGTATCTATATCTTCTACGAAGAACACGAGAAGAGGGTAAGAAAATTCTCACATCTTTCTTCAATTGGTCCAATCAGAAAAGGCCTTTTGGAAAAGTCGGTTGAGATTTTTCAGTTACAAAAGTCAAAAAAATGAAACAAAGTGTGGGCCTTTTTGGGGCGAAGTTGGTCCAAAGCAAATCATAGTCGCTCGCCACAAGAAGAGAAGTCATATCATCATATTCATTAGTCACATTGTGTTCAATTCTTCTTCAAGAGTGGAGTCTTATCGCCCCAACTTTGATTTTTATTCCTTGACTTAGTGACTACCCGGCTCCTTCTTAACATTTTATAGGCTTTAATGAAAGTAAAGTAAGATCTTTTCATAAATGTCAATAATGGACCCATATAAAAAATTAAATAAGACAAAATTGATGCTAGTCAAGAAACTATATGGTCTTCATGCCAATCCCTAAATGGGTAAAGAGTAGATACTAACACGTTGCGGCTCAGTTGATTGTGTAGGTTACGCATATGAAAAGAGTTCTCAGGTCGATTCCCATTAAACACACCCATAAGGAGAGGCGAGGATTCTTAATTGTGATTAAGCTCCGACCCGGAATAGTCAACTTAGTGAGTTTGGATACCGATAATGTAAACCTAAAAAAAAGAGAGTAGAGACTAAAGTAGGGATTCCAAAAAGTTGCATGCAAGAGTTTATCCTTAAAGGCTCACTCCATACGGTAGAAGAAGTTTACCAATTATAAGTTCTAATTAGTGTAATATAACCTAAAGAAAATGAACTAAAATTTAGTATTAAATTTTCAGTGTCTTATATCTTTTTTCTCATTACCTAAGCACATCCATAAATGATATTAAACTACTATCAATCACACACAAGTATTAAAAAATCTAACCGATTCTGCCAATTCATTCGTACAAATTTTTAATTTAATTTTTAACAATTTTTTTGTTAAAAATTAATTAATTTATTAATTAATCGTTCGATTTTTTAAATTAATAAATTCTTATGAACAAAAATAAATCAATTAATTTTCATTTAACAATCTACTTTCAATTAAAGTTCAAATTATTCAATAGGTAAGGACAATCTCTTTTAATCATATCTCATATTCTTTAATTTTATTCAAGCTTTAGCCGATTTTATGACGGTATAATACTAGATAAACTTTTAAAACTTTAAATCTTTTGTATTACTAGTTTAACTTTTGTTTTGATTTTTAAAACATTGCACAGAAATTTAGAGGAATCATTTTTGTGATTTTTTTCTTTTTATTTTAGAAAATCAAATTTCTTTATTTACTGTCTCTATTAATATTTATAAAGCTTCCATTTCATCCAAAATTGATTTTATCAATGAGATCGGTCCCGTGCACAGATATGAATCAAATGGAAAACAAAATAAGACAGAAGGCTTTTTAAAATAGGTATTTGAAGTATTTATTTATGGTTTTTTCTTATTCAACATAGGTAAAAGGTATTCCATGTTTAATCTATTGGGTTGGGCAAAATAAGCTGGTCTGGTCTTTATTCTTCTGCAGGAACAAAATGTCTTCGATTTAGGCCTGAATGGTCTATTTGGGCCGCAACGTTGAAGACACAAGGACCGTTCCAATTCAGTAAAGCTCGAGCTCAAAAGTGCAAGGAGTCCTAAGCCACAGTTCTTAGTAGTACTGCCTCCACTGTATCCTAGAGTCTTTACTGTTGGGTTGGAGGGACAGTTAAAAGAAGAAGTATAATGTATTCTTCTTCAAGCTTCACCGCAAGATGCTTTACTCTTATGGATTGACGCGATTACATGGACAAGGACGACTTTCTCTTTAATCATGTCAAGAGGAAAGAGCCAAGTGATGGCCTTTTTCTGTTATATATATATATAATCCGGTGGAGTTGCATCAATATACATGCATGCAGTACGAGACGAGGGTCCATTTGCAGGCTGCTTAGGGTAGTACAGGGAAGGTGATGATATCGCCACATTGGGTATCATTTCCAGTTTCCTTTTCAGGACCAGTGGACTTGATAAGGAACTTGGAGGTCCTTATAGTTAAAGCAGGACTTGACATTGGTACTTCCTCTACTTCTGCTTCAATTTGAACAGTACAAACTTGTATCTATATGACTCCTTTTTATTTAAATGATGAGTCTTGGAGTAATCGGTAAAGTTGATATGTACTGAGTACTTTGATTATATGATTTTTTTTCCGGTTTCTTCTCACTTATAATATTATTAGGAGTAAAAATACTTATTTTTATGTAATTTTACTCAATTTATATATTAAATTTATTTTTAAAGCTAATTTTTTAAAAAAGAGAGATCTTTTATTACGTATTTATTAAGTTAATATATATCATTACGAGGCTGTTTCTTATATCAAATAAAGTGTGTATAACTGTTCTGATTTTGATTGATTATAATATTTTTTTATCGAATAATTTAACATAATTTCATGATAATTCTTTTTACAACTTATAATATCAAAAGTTTAAAGTAATTTAGAAGAATTACAACAAGACTAAAATTATAAAAATAGCATTCATGAAGTTAGATCTCCAAAAAAAAGATTTAATATTTGTCTATTATGCTAATAAATATTACCATCTCATTATCTGTTTATATAATAAACTTATATGATTGTTCTAATCTTATCTTAATAATTATTGAAATTTAATGAAAAAATTTATAAAGTAATTATTTTAAAATACTTAAAAATATTTTTTAAAAGGTCTTTTATTTTTATTAGTTATATTACTAATAATTTTCCATTCCTACCCGAATGCATCGGGTCCACACTCCACACCCTTGAGATCCCCACTTCTTTGTATGTGTGTTATCAAAGTGCATGTGTGGATCATGCTTTGATCACTCATAATCGGTAAAAGTTCAATTATCAGGTGGCAAGGGTCTTCCATGCACTTCCCCCCCACACACACTAGTTTCACTTTCATTACCTACCTAGCATCACCCCACTTCCCACCCCCAACTCTAACAAAAAAAAGAAGAAGAAGAGAGTGCCCTAACATGGCAAAAATACCTTGTTGCACTGATTAAGAAAATCTAGCATGAATGAGCTACTATATATGCTTCAAGGAGAATAATGTTGATAGGTAAAGAAAAGGAGTAGAGGAGTTGATCTAGGGTTAATAATATAAAGGGCAAATCTCGGTTTTTAGCTTTATAGTAATTAAGAGAAGGTCATTAATTATACGCATCTTTTAAGTATTTTACAAAGAGGTTGTTCTCGTGACCTTCTAGTTATACCTTTCCAATTGCTCTCGTTTTCTAGGGTTAATGATATCTCTTATGAAAGTAAACATAAATAGTGTTTTGAATACAAAACTAGTTATCATTATTTATGTCTATTGTACCAAAGTTCTAAATGCATAGCTAGTTAGGTTGTTTGAGGACGAAGTTTCATAGTCCTTGGCCACACAAATTTATATTATGGTGTGTAGCCTAATACTTTTATTGTTGAAAGAAGGGGAAAGGGGGGTGTTCCAGTTCCACACTCGGTTTTAACATGGACCACCATCATCTGGCATTATACTTGTCATTAGATCTCCCACAATAAGTTAGCTATGAAAGAAACTTCACATGATCCAGAGGTACGCTATCTATCTAGCTAGCCAGGCCATCTTATTTTGTCTATCATTTTCACTTTTTGTTTCCATGTTGAGTTTAGTTGCTATCGTATTTAAGTTCTCCCTACACATGACTTATGGTTGGTTGGACACTTAGGTTAATTATAAATTTTGAATTAATCCCTGATTTTCAAGCTTAAATTTTAAAATTACCCCAAAAAAGAATACCCTTATTTAGTGATCAACTCCATGTGATTAAAGATAATTTAAATTTAATTTGACTAGATGAAATTAGTTACTCTCTTTTCCTTTTTCGGATGGAATTTTGATGAAGTTGGACGGGTACTGACAATTATTGACAAAAACTTAGAAGTTAGGAATGAGGAGCGATTAGGTTCGTAGGTATAGGATGCTTTTGGAAGCACTAGGTGAAATCGGGAAAAGCATATCAAGGAATTATGACAATCCCTTTATTGCAAAACAATTATTAAAGAAAAGGTGACATAAAAAAGGGAAGACAACAAAAAAGTTTTAAGATCATAAAAAGAATGAATAGCAGATGCCAACCAAAGATGGACAGCCTAGTAAAAGTTTGGCAGTTTGATTCACCCAGCTTCCCCAGTTATACTTTAGAGTTGTTAGTTGCGAAGCTCCCAAGGTTAAGGAAGATGAAGAATGTTTTTTATTTTGATTTTTATGTAATTCGATATATATGAGGATGGTGATCCGAAGGATGTAAAATTCAATCGATGTTTTTCTAAAAATAATATTTTGTTTTCCTGTTTAGGTGAAAAGACAAGTATGGTTTTCACCGTTAAGCCTCCACTTTTAACCATACTTTTTTCACGTACAAGCAAAGGATGAGGAAGGAAGGACCCGTTTTGGAGTTCCAGGTTCGCTAGAGAAACATTGAATAGAAGGTAGCTAGGAGACGCATGAGTATGATGAGTGGCTACAGCTTGGCAGAGTGTGGAAGAAAGATGATACTTTGTGCGTGTAGTGTAGTGTAGTGTTTGTATATAATTAATAAATACTAAATAGTAAAAAGCTAACAAAGACAGAGATGTATATGAATATGGTACCACAAAACATGAATAAATGAGGGGGCTAGCTAGCTATGGGCTATGTGTCATCTAATGAAGAGAGGGAAAGCGACATAACAGCCAGAGAGGCTCAACGGTTTCTCAGAGCAGGAAAGAGGTGGGCAGAGAGTGGGGTATAATTAGACTACTAGTGTGGGGTTATACAGTAGAATTTGGGAGACTTGTGGTGGTGACGGTGGCGGCGGCGGCGGTGAAGGAGGCGTGTGGCGGTGGCTTTGGCTGTTTGGACCGTTATAGTGTAATGTCTATGTAATACTGTTGTTGCTGCTGCTACTTCTGATACTCCTCTGTTATGGTGAAGCTGCAAATGTTGTGCAAAGTATAGCCCCCACTTTGATGTGCTCATGTGTATATATATATATATATATATTATATTCAAGAGGAATTATATGGGTATCCTCGCCTCCTTCCATTCAAGTTCCTTCTCAGCTATCTGGTTGATTTTGCATGTGTCCCCTTCCCTTTACATATGGGTCCACTTGGAAAAGTCCCTCCATTTTGCATTACAATACTCTTGAAAAAGGAAAAAGAAAAAAAAAATCTTAAACACTAGGCACATGTAGCCCTGGTATGAATTTTGTCTAGCAATCTAAGCTCCCTTTGGTCCTAGACTATGGGGCATGACAGTTGTTACCATTATCATCCTTGTGAAAGGGATGCCACTACTTGATGGGGACCCTTCCTTGATGCTTCTTAACATGATCGTATGTGGTGTTGCTTTGGGCTCCCATGTCTTAAATTACCAAACCCAGAAACCCCCATCCATTGCTCACAATCGCAGGTTAGAAACACCTGTAATGCACAGAACTGATTATCAGATACAGTTCTTCCTTATTGGTTAACCGCCAAGTAAGTCGGAGCATATCGATCATATATGTGATGGGTTGGTTGTACAGTGTGGTTGAGTTGAGATGGGTGTTCTCCGTAGTAGAGTGTGGTCCTAACTCTCTTTTGTAGCTCTAAGTAGCCCTACTGTACGTAACAGTTTCACTTATTCCACTAAACATCAATTTAAAATATTACCAAGGCAGCAGTACAAAAACACGAGAAACATAGTTTAGCTTAAATGAAATGACTATAAAAGAGACAGCATGAGGGCCTTTCATCTGAATAAATGATGAAAGAGAGGAGAGAGAGGTCCCCAGTAACCCTAGTAGGGTTTTTTGATAAGCTTTAGCTTCCGGTCTAAAAGGGTAGCGGTCACACCCCCACAACACATATACACATACACACACCCCATCCTCTGTGCGTTGATGTTAACTCGTGATATTTCCTCGGAAATTCTCGATAACTGTTACCACCTGTTTGTGTATAACCATAATTACCATATTTATTAATCTGAGTTGTTAAGCTGCTGTACCATATACACACTTTCACATGGGAGGCAAAGTTTAAAGTGATGCAGAACAGGTGAAGGTAAAGAAACAGTACTTTGGTTAGAGCTTGCTTTTGCAGTTTTGGCATTCTATATCAAATTCTTGTGATCTCTCCTGACGAGAAGATGCCCCCTTCGCACACTGATCCTTTCCTTATCCTTTTAACCCAACCCAACTGTACATTCTCTTTCGATCACATTTACAATCTATTTTTAACTGTAAGTCATCATCCCGCATGAATCCGTAGCTAAAAACAACAAATGGGAGATATATATATGCGACCAAACATCCCAGGAATGGATGTCTTCTTGTGCATCATCCTCCGCACTGCCGGTAGCTTTATTCGGAGAGTTTGTTGACATTTGTTTAGATTCAAGGAAATACTATAAGATCCCCCACCAATATACCTATAGTCCTCCGTATTAGAATTAGCTCCTGAAAAAGGTAAAATACGCTCTTTAGTTTAGCTATCAACAAAGTTTTATTTATCACATTCATTATATATATATATATAGACATGATATTAATTAAAAAATTCAACTGGTTTAAAAATCTTGAGTCGTCTACTTTTTTAATTTAGTTTTTTGATTAATTAATAAATTCTTATAAAGTTAAAATAAATTAATTTAACATTATTTTTCAAATAAAATTTAAATATTTTATTAGATAAGGGTGATTTCTTTCAATCATATTACAAATTCTTTAATTTTATTAAATCTTTAGCTAATTTTATGACGATCTAATATCAATTAAATCTCTTTAAACCTTAAACTTCTTGGTTTATCAGCTTAATTTTCAATTTGATTTTTAAAATATTAATAATACAAATATTAGTACAATTCATTATAACAAAAAAACTAGATGTATATTACAATACAAGAATGTAGATTAATTGGTTACTTTTTACATTCAAAAATCACAAATAACACTTAAAAAAAAGGAAAAAAGCTGATCAATTCAATAATCAAAGAATAGGGTTGAAACTAAAGATTTAATTTGGATCAAAACAGAAAAGAATGATAATGGTAAGGGCTTAATCTTCCAAAAACTAATAAAGGGTAAATTTAACACAAGAATAGTTTAAGCCTTAAGGAACAAATTAAAGAAATCAGTAAATAGGCATTTTTTTTTTACTTTCCATTGACTTGGAATGACAAACATGGAGGTAACAGCTTAGTTAGTAGGAAACAGATATATGCAGAACACTGCGTAAACATATGCTGACATTGAATTCTCTTTTCATGTTCCCCAGAATTAGTGCAATACGAATAAGAGTCTATTTTAAACTACCAATTATGTATAATTTTCCCAAATCCTACTACTCCCGAATATGGTTCAGGCAAGTAGGGCCTATGGGTTTAATTCCTGAACGCCAGTGGCATGTGGACTAGGAATCTATGCAATACGAATATGGCATGAGACGCAATTTGCTGTTCTAAATTCAGCTAAAAATATATATAGTGATGTAAGTATGTAATAAAGGGTCGAGTCACCATCATAAATCATAATCCCTTCCATTCCCCAAATGCTACTTTCTCCCACGCTTCATAAGCGGCTTTGCACGTTTTTACTATTAAGGTTCAAATCGTTTAATAGCCTTTGGAAGTCATAGGGAAAAACAGAAGCCTAGCTATATGCATGTCATTTGGTAAAATACAAGCCAAAATAGCAAGAAGGCTAGCTGCATATTTTTACTTGATAGAAAAGAAAGACTAATGAATTTTGAAATTTCACTAATAAGAATTAAGAATATCTCCTCTCTCTTTTCTTTTTTTTTTGCTTCTTTGGGTAACATAAAGTGGATGAATATTAATTAATATTAATTATATAAAAAGTAAAAACATGATATTAAACAACTTTAATTTAATTATTACTCATATAAAAATAAATTATTGGCCTAAGTAAATTTTAAAGTAAATGTTGTTACTTTTAGTATGCGATATTAGCAATGTTTTAAAAATTTGGTCAGAAGTTAAACTAGTAAAATAAGATATTTAATATTTAAAAAATTCAACTGGTATTATATCATTATAAAATTGACCAAAATAAATAAAATTTAAAATATGATTAAATGAGATTATCCTTACCTATTGAAGAATTTAAAATTTAATTAAAAATTGTTAAATAAAAATTAATTGATTTATTATTGTTTATAAGAACATATTAATTAACAAAAGTTGACCAATTAGTTAATAAAATGATCAATTTTTAACAATAAAATTGAAACAAAAAATTAAATGATTCAAGATTTTTATAATTGAATTTGGCTTTTTTAATTATTTGATATTAAAAGTATAAATTGTTTCAATTAAGCTTTGTAATAGGAATAAATTTTAAGTTAGGGTGTAAGCTTACATTACTGTAGATTTTACATATGGGTTTTCTATAATTTAATAGTACCCACCCGGAAATAATTCAATATCAAACTATCTATTTCTTATTTACGTATTTATTGTAATTTTATTTACATAATAATTTAGCGTGACAATTTTATTTGTTTATTCTTTAACCTGCATCACTCTTTTATTGTCACATCTACATACGGGTCTACCGGAACAACCTCATTATTTTGTAGGAGTAAAGCTGCGTACTATCAGAACTCTTCAGATCTTGCTTTATTGCGAAACTTCAGACTGGATGTGATGATGATGATATAAGATTTTTTATAAGATTATAGAAAATTTATCTATTAATTTCTTAATCAATCACTTTTAAAATTGTAATTCTTTAATCTAAAATGCAATTAGTATTCAATTTTCTTATAATGTAATTCAGTATTTATATAATTTCAATCATATAGTTAACACAACGAACTCTTTCAAGCATTTAAACCCCTGGCAATCAAATTCTATTCTGAACTCACAGGAGACATATACCTTATGCTTAGATATTCACCCATCCATGCTTTTTTTTCCCGTTGAGCATGCAATTGGGAAAGCACCATGAACATTTCTCTTATGGTTGCGTCTCAGTTTGTAGCACTAGCACCGTATATTTTAGGACCCCACTAACAATTAAAGGTCCGATACGCTTGAAGACGATTAGAAATCTTCAAAATTGAGTAGCTCTTTTCCATGCCTCACATACAATAATTTCCGATGGGAGTACATGCATAACATGTTAAGGCAGATTAATGGCTTTAGTGAGTACAATTTACACTTATTTATCAGGAAAAATGCAACCTGTCAATGACAATCTCCTATCCAGACTCTATTATCAAGCAGCCTTCTCCTTGTCATTATCCACCAATACAAGAAAACAATATGGCGCCTGGAGGTTCTGTCAAAATTTCATAAAGTGGAAGATGAAACAGGACCACCACATCCATCTATCTAACCGATATGCATTTCCACCTACCAGGGTATCGCTCACTTCACTATTGTATTCTCGCCACCTTCTCAAGTGAATTTACAGATTTCATGCCTCTGTCTTATCCTTATAGTTCTGTCCATTAATGATCCGAACAAGCAAAAGGACATTAAAAGGATTTACTATACGTATTGCGCAACATATGCCACTCGTACAGTTTCTTACTTACTAGGGGAGATCAGGCTAGTGATTGATTGATTACTTGATTTCATTTATTGTTCCAGGACGACGACTTAATTGTTTTCTCTGTATATATAAAAAAAAAGTTTATATAGAGTTGGCTTAATTTATACCTTTCGGTTATAGAAAAAGACTTCGACAAAGAAAATGTTACCCACGATGCAACAGCCTTATAATATGTAAATAAATTAATACGATGTCGTAAGCGGAAATTTTAGTCGTTACGTTCATCCTTGTTCGGTTGTCGGCCAACTTGCTAATTTGAAGTCGATCGAGGATAGAATTAGATGTTACTATTATTTTTATAAAGCAAATTGTTAAAAATATTTAAGATGCACGTTTCCATAGTTAGAAACTTGGAATTGATTCAAACATGACTTAACCAACCACATGTTCCGTCCACTTCAAGGGTCTTCAATTGCCAAACCCAAGAAATTGTCTTTGTCCTTTTTTTTCCCCCCTTGGACCTAAAAGGTGGAACGCCCACTTTAGGTGCCCCCACACTCCGGCCCGATATTGTGTGAGGGAGGTAAATCACGGTTTGATTCCAGCACTTCTCGGAAAGGCGGCCCAGTGTTCGGTGCGCACAAGGAGTCACCACATTAGATGAGCTCCCACATTACCGCTGCCGAGACTCGAACCCAAAATTTTGGACTCACTTTTCTTTCCAATAACCAACTGTTTCGATCTTTATCTCTATGGTTTTTTATTTATTTCAGCGGTCATAGGAAAACAGGTGGCCATCTAAAAGAAAAGATAAGACAACCTCAGGTATATAATTCTATAAGGGTGAAATTCTTCCATAATTTTAAATATATTTTTTATTATGTCAAATTTAAAATTAGTCTCGAAATTGTCAGTGAATATGTAAAATCAATTAAGCTGGTCTCATACAACAACTTAAATTATTGCGGTGAAACGATCACTTAACATGCTATCAGAGCCTTTGTGACTAAGTGATCATGAGTTCAAATCCTACCATCTACCTATATACTATTCAACAGAAGGTAGAGTAAGTTTGTGCAACTTTCAAGTCCAAAGAACTTTCACTTGAATGGGTGTGTTTAATGAATATATAAAGTTATTCTTTTATTGTATATATTATACCACAACAGATATGTTGATTTTTTAATAGAAAATTTAATATATGAATAATTGAGGTTAATTTAAATAATGAATTTATTAAAACAATTCACCAAAAATTTATTAAAGACAATAAAATTTTACAAATAAACAGTTTAAGGTATATATAAGAATATTGTATTATAAACTTTAAAAAGAGATTAATTTCAGATTGTATAACTATTTTAACTTTAATTTAGAGAGTGATTTTTGGTTAAGATAATTCAACAAAAGCTCAATAAAAAAACTTCTTTTTTAGAGTTCCAATATTACAATTAATGAATAAAAAATTAAAATAATTTTATCAATTTAATTGTAAAAATTTTGAATCGTTTAATTTTTTATTTCAGTTTTTAACTTTTCAGTTCGATATAATTTAATAACTCTTGTTGTTAAAAATTTATCAATTTATTAATTAATCGGTCAAATTTTATTAACTAATAAGTTATTATAAACTAAAATAAACCAATTATTTTTATTTAATTAAACTTCAAAATTTTCTATTATCTTTCTCAATCATATTTTAAATTCTTTAATTTTATTTACTAATACAGATTAAACCTTTAAAATCTTAAATTTTTTACCTTATCGGTTTAACTCATGATATGTTTTTTAAAACATTGATTATAATATAATATGGGGTTATTTAGAATAATAAATTTATTTTTAAAAAATGAATAACATTCCCAAAAAAAATTGCCTTTTCCTCTCTAATGATCCATCGGTTAGTCTACCGCAACAAACCTCAGTACATACACGTGTATTTTCTTGTCTTTGGCCTTTGCCTATTACTTTGTTTCTCTCGAGGAGGAAATAACTAATCACTCCCTTTGCTGAAATGGATGACGATTAGTAACTAATTAAGTAGTGTTATCTATTACCCTTTTACGATAATTGGTCAATCTTGTTTCTCTTGTTGCTTGCTTTTCCGAGACTATTGCCTATTGGACACATAAGTCCACGAGCCGCGTATATTTCTGAATTCTTTAAAGAGCCAACAAGCATTTAGGTGCCAATATGGGAGGAATCAAACCTGACACATCATTTCTTAGGCGTGATTTGAAGATGAGCAATAGTTTAAGATACCATTGCGTTTCAGGTTTGATGCTTTACTGGCAAATAGATATGATGATTGGAATTGAGGGTTAGTTAAGAGCGAATTATATTAACTAATTTAATCAGATGAGAACATTAGTTGTTTATTAAATATATTTTGTTTATATATAAAAAAAACTTATAAGAATATAACTTAAAAATATTTTATTTCTGATAAAAAAGGAATATAAAATAAGCATGGTTAATGTATATGCATATTTATATGTTTAAGAAGTGAAAATATCAAGAAATATTTAAATTTTAATATACTCATTCCTCTTATTTAAAATAAAAGTCGTTTTAGAGGGATGCACACTTATTAAGAAAGCTAATGAAATGTTTGATATACCCTTATTAATGATGCTATTCATGTGAGAGAAATTGCATATTAATCTACATTGAAAATATAATATGTGTAATTAAGATATGTGAGAAATTAAAGGGTAATTTTGAAAGTAAAATTATAAATATGCATGGAAAATCACGAACGACTCTTATTTTGAATAATTAAAATTCTTCTAAAACGATTTTCATTTTGGATAGGAGGGAGTATTATTTAAAATTTACATGTACAAAATATTATAAGGAAGAAGATACTATTTGTTAATATACGTACGTTATAAATATTGTAAAATTAGTTTGTTATTTAAAAAATCAATCTAATTTAAATAAACTTACGTTTAACTTATTCTAAATTTAGTTTATATTTATTCAAAAAAACATGCTTTTAATTCATTATAAATTTATAATTTATAATTATATTTTTAATTTTAGTGTCCAAATTAAATAAAAGCTCCAACATATCATACCAACTTTTCTATTTTCAGAACCAAATTACCAAACAATTTTAATAATTTTTTAATATAGTCAACCAGCTAATTTATGTAAATTAACTAAAAAACTTATGATAAGCTGTTTGGTATATAATTTTACAGGAATCCGGCGGCCAGGTCGGGCTACTTAACTTTTCTCTCACAACTCAGGACCAGCAACCAAATAATCAATGGCAGCAAAGTCAAAGCTCAAAACCTAACTGAACATGCTCTCTCTCCTTTCCTTTTGTATCTATCCCGTCCCGTCTAAAAGCAAGTGGCCTATAAGAAATCCCTGAAAATAACAAAATGATATGCATGTGTGTTGGGAGGAAAATTTCATCACAAGTTGATTACTCTATAGGCCAACTAGTCATCATCACTTGCTTGGCTCATAGTGCGGAGGATATATATGGGAAGAGGTGACCCAAAAATAATGAAAAGGACAAGCTCACATGAGTCGAACCAGATCATTCATGGGCCCCTACGTATAACCCTTCTCTATCTCTCTCATCACTTCTCATGGGATTATCATTCTTAAGGAACCGAAGTGCCAACAAAAAAATACTACTTCGCTGCTTCACTTGTGAAAAGAAGCTTCGAGCCGAGGACCAGAGAAGCAACTTGGTGGGAGGAAGAAAACCTCTCTTACATCCCACATATTCTCCTCCCTTTCTATTAACTAGGTTACTTCCCTCTGCTTCATGTTATTGAATTACCCATGGCTCGTCTTTGTTTAGGGTTTGGAGTATATCATCCATCTTCTTGGTCAAAAAAGAAGGCACAGACCATTTGGTTTCTGGTACTAAGATAGCTTCCTTTTGCTTCTTATCTTGTGGCTTTGCAGATCTTGAAGGAAAAAAGAAAAAGCTTTGAAAACCAAACAAATCTTTTTCAGGTTGGGACTACCTGCTATAGTTCCGTTTGGTTCTTTATCACCATCTAATTGTTCCTTTTCTTTTCTATATCATCATTTTATTCTGATGGGATTTTGTTTTCCAATATCTAGCGTAACGAGAAAGTTCGAAATTGAGGGAGGGAAATGATGAACTTGGTTGAAGAAGAAAGAGGGTATTGTGATAAGGACGAATTACAGGAAGAAGAAGAAGAGGAGGAGGAAGAAGAAGAAGTAGTGATGACAAGTAAGCTCTCTTTTCCTTCTCCAAACTCTCCATCTTCTTCAAACCAGTACAAGATTTTTCTGCCTCAGCACCAAACACTGTGGCTTGGCTCATCTGAAGCGCGACAAGATTACAATAACCAAGAACCAAACCTCAATTTCGACAAGAAGAAGATGGAGATCATGGAGTTATCCCTAGGGAACAATTGCGATGAATCTGAAACCAGTGTGGCAGCTGGTACAAGTAGTGGATCTGTCGAGAAAGAACACATGTTTGACAAGGTTGTGACTCCAAGCGATGTAGGCAAACTGAACCGGCTTGTGATACCGAAACAACACGCTGAAAAGTGCTTCCCCTTAGACTCTTCATCAAGCGAGAAAGGTCTAATTTTGAACTTCGAGGATCGGAGCGGCAAGCAGTGGAGGTTCCGGTACTCTTATTGGAATAGTAGCCAGAGTTATGTGATGACCAAAGGGTGGAGTCGTTTTGTGAAGGAGAAAAAACTTGACGCAGGCGATATAGTGTCGTTTCAGCGAGGTGTTGGTGAGTCAGGCAGGCACCGTCTGTACATAGACTGGAGGCGCAGAACAAATGCAACAGATCCTATGTCTTTCTCGCATTTAGAGCTCCAAAATCAGCTACACTTACCACAGTCGATGAGGTGGGGTAGGCATTACTCGATGCCTCAATCTTTGTCGATCCAACCACGACCCTTTGAATTCCACCAACAACCTCAATTCCAACATTTGAACTTCGGTACTACTCAACCTTACCACTACCATAATCATCACAATCATCATCATTTCGCAACTGGTTATGCCAATGCAGTACCGTACTACTTGAGGCCATCAGGGTCACACCAAATTGAGGCAATGCATCCCCAACAAGCACGCCAACAGGTGCCAATGGTGATTGAATCAGTGCCTATTGTCCATGGAAAAACTGTGGGGAAACGGTTAAGGTTGTTTGGTGTAAACATGGAGTGCCCTATACAAGATGATTCATCTTCATCTTCATCTTCGATAAGTCCTGGTACCATTGCTCATGGGACAGTGGCTTCGTTCTCTCCTCATTTGGCTTCCGCATCTATTCCGCGTCTCCAGTCAATGTTACCCGCCAGCGCTTCAACTGCAACAAATCAAGCTGAGTTTTCTAAGAGAGGAAAGACTTCATCTTTTGATTTGGATCTTTGATCACACACACCCAGATGATGAAGAAGAAAGAAGAGAACTTTTGTTACTACCCATTTAGTTTTTCCCATTGGGTACTGATGAATTCGATTAGGATATAGAGGGTTTCATGAAATATATTGGGTAAGTTAAATTAGCCTTTTGACCAGTTATCTAGCGTTTCTTCATTTCTCGAAATTGTTTAAAACTAGTAGTACAAGAGGTTAATAGGAGGAGAGGAGGCTTGGGGGATTTTGTAAAGACTTTGAATAGAGAGAGCAAAAAGATGGAATATTGTGTGGAGCTGAGAGAGTACTTTTAACTGTGTATAACGCCACATATATACAGATGATCATGAATATGACGATGAGTATGATTTATACAGTTTCTTTTAGCAGGAACCCTTTTCTGCTTCCCCAATAATAAGTTGATAACAAGTGTATGCAGTGTATGTGTGATGAGTGATGACCTCTTCCCAGTTTGTTTGGGTTAAATCTGTTCCTCTTTGGATATGGACTGTACATTCTCTCTCTATCTCTGACAACTTACGCGGTACATATGACTGGTGAATGGGGCACTGCAAAAGTTCCTTCTTCTTTTTATTTTTCTTTTGTTCTATTACCTTATCGGGTTAATGCTCTTCCTACTGCTTAGTTAAGTTGAATTGGAGGTTACGCGCAGAAAGTTGCAGCACTGTAAAAGGTTGCTTCTGTATCCTTTCTTTATTATTTCAACTTTATTCCTAACAAAATTTTCTGGTTCTCGTAAACACTTAGTTGGCCTTTTGTGTATGTTCTCGATATATGAGTAATTTGTTACATCTATTCCTTTTCTCTTCACAGCCAAACCAACCTTCTCCTTCTTCTGCTGCAGACAGGATTTTGTCTTTCCCTGTTGAAAGTGAGGTTTCTTAAATGAAGCCATCCCGAGATCGAATTGCAGTTCAGTTTCGTAACCTGGGTAGATGTGCTTCCTGTGGTTGATATATTGAGCCTTTCGAAATTCACTTTATACGTGCGATGAAGGTGCGTAAATGGAGCTTTTACGTTACGGTTAAAGTGTAAGTCTTTTGGTTGCTCGCAAAATAAGACTCTAAACTGTACTGAATACTGCATAGACACCATTTTTGCTGTTCTTTACAAGTTCTTCCTTAAGCCTGTTAGGCATTATTGTAATAGGTGTCATCTTTCATTGGCTTGTTCTATTTTCTGGATATCAGAAGATGAACAAACAGGAACTTGTCTCTACACAAGTTCCCTCCACCAGTTTAGCCTATCAGGAGTTTTATTAACTCAAATATATGAAGCATAGGGATACTATCCTTATCATCACTAGAATCCTGAGGAATTAGGTTGCTTTCTGTGACTTTGAACCCACAAAACAACAACAACAACAAGAAAAGGCTGTTGTCTTACGTGAAGACTCTTCTAGTCTTTTAAGACCACATCTTCGTTCAAGACGTGGATTTTGATCGTATATATCTTGGAAAATCATCGTACTTTGCAGTCAAATTTGGATTCAAACACGCATTTCCTTCCGCAAACTGAATGGCATGTACACTGTCAAGAGACATTTCAAAGGTCAAATATATCTGCCAAGTTTGAACAGATTTCAGCCTCCATTTCATGCGCATAAGTTTCTGAAAAGTCTGCTTCTACCATGGTATGTCCACTTTGACCATAAAATTTGCTTTTCTCTTTGGATGAGTTCCACTAGTAAATTGATTGATTCGATTGCTTCCAACATCACTTCAAGAATACACATTGCAAGTTCCAGCAGAAAAATAACAGAAGAGAAAGCAAAGTAATTAGCTGCACAAAAATTAATAGGTGAAGGACGAAAACATAAAGTATAACTCGACTTGCTTCTGATTATAGCACCACACATCTCTATTATTGGTTGTGAGTTTTGATTTTTTGCTATGATAGCAAAAGAGTCAGTTTCTTGTAATGGACACGGTTCTGCAAATAAGGATTCAACTAATGCAAAACTTGATGATTCAGTATTTCTTAATTAGTTTTTACTTAAAAGCACTTCGATTTTAGCAAGATCAGGTCTGGATAGCAATTTCTTATTCAAACTTGATCTTGAATTTGCAAATATAGCTCATCCATAGTTCATTGAGGAATTCTTGAAAAAAGAGCTTTGGTATATACTAGTTTGGCACTTTATATTGCATATGCCTTTAATTTCCAAGTGTTTATACGAAGAAAGTGTCATTGCATAATTAAAGGAAGCAATAAAATACTTAATTCTTTAATCAAACTTAATTTGAAGATTATCTTTCCTGTATTTTGTTGATTCTGTTAAAAATAAGGAGGTAATAATGATACAATGAATCAGCTTTTTAAATTAGATTTCTCATAACATAAGATATATATCAACACTCTTTTGTCATTATTTAAAAAATTTGATAAAAAAGGAGCATAATTTAGTACAATCAAAATATTTTTTATTTTTAAAAACAATCTCTTTTTTAGTTAAGTGTAAGGTTTCGTATATTGGACTTCCCCAGACTCCCGGTTTAACGGGACTTTTTACATGTGCAATACTTTTCAAAGTTAATTAGCATTTATTCAAGTTTATTTAGTTATTGAAAATTATCTAAAAATATCACATTATATGAAGTAAAATTAAAATTTTACACTATGGTCTTAATAAAAATATCAATACCAAAGCAGATGAGTAGCAATCACTTAAGTGAGTAGCAAACAAGATTGCCATTATTGAAGCATATAGGGTTATGACTATTAGTTAAAGGAAGTTTGATTGTTTGACTCAATACATATGATTCTATCACTCGTTCAATATTGTATTGCCATGGATACTATCAACATCACGATACCTTGTAATTGGAGAACTTTGTTGAAAGGAAAGCTATATATCTAACCTGCTTCCTTGTGTGCAGAAGTTGTGACATATACATATTGTAATAAGGTCTGCGTAACCTAAATTTGACTCTTCCATTTATTTACAATACTCTGAATCAAACAAAAAATTTCCAACACAAAACAACTTATGTTGATTTCTTCGCTTGTTTGATTGAGCCAAACAAGACATCAGCAAACATGGGAATGCACAAGATGTCGGAACTAACGCTTTGTCTCATGATAAGCCGATATTCCTTATCCGCAGGAACGTAAGGTAACTAATGACCAAGACATCTGAAGTGCCTGTTGTCTGTAGCTGAGATTTTACCATGTAATTAGGTTAGGTCTATCTTAGCTGGCATCTGTCTTGTCCTTCTTTTGCACCACTTATATACCCAACTTAGGTCAAGGCCAAGAAGCAGTATCTTCTTATAGCTAATAGAAAAGAAGCGGATCACAATTTTGATCACGTTTTCATCTGCAAACCTATGCATAGCACAGAGTGACTTTGTCAGGGCATAAAACGAAGGCAAAGGAGAAGAATAGCGTGGTTGGGAGCATATGCGCATGATGTGAAATCACTGTTTCTTGTTTTTTAGTTTGAATCCTCGTAGTAGATGCGTTCACCTAGGGGTTACAGTACCATGCATTTACATTTTGGAAATTATACTATATTAAAAAAGCCTGCATGCACACTCTTTAATTAGCATCAAAGCTTCTTGTAAAACAGTAGTCGTCTGTCATTCTTTCAAAAAGCAAAACTGTTACCTTGGTTATGCAACTTAATTAGTTGATCACGGTTTTATATATGAGTTAGCATAAATCCAACTTGGTCCAATTATTTATCTCAAGATTGATTTAAGCGATGAGTCACACAAAGATGGCCAAGGCATAAAAGTCCTCGGGCTATAAAGAAAGGAAGAGTGTAGGTAGCCGCTAGGTTTAGGCCTAGTAGGCATAATCGATGAGATCACAAAGAAGAGAGCACATGAGTTTGAGGTACAAAAGGATGTTTCTTTCTTCCTTTAAGATGTGATAGGATTGCATTGCATGGACCATGTCATCCTCTCTTCTATTTTAGAATAATCTATCCCTCTGTTTTTGAAGAAACCAATTCTTCTGTTCCTTTTTATCTGAGAACAACCCTACGCCATCACTGTATAGCCACAGATTTCAGTGATCTTCAGCAAAGTTTGTGGCTAGGGAGTCATGGAACAGGGTTGGTCTTGAGTAAAAGTAGCAGACGATCGTTACTCGTTCCCAAGGTACGTTGCCATTTTCTTCTTTGCTTGTGCGTAAATGAGGGCATTAAATGCACCACCTCACTGCGCATGCCCTTCTTCTTCGCCTTTCTTTCTCTGTCTGTATACGGCTTCCCTTATCCGTCAACGTACCTTCTTAACTTTATACATAGGTTAAAATGTCTTTTGTAGTTTTAATTTTTTTTAAATATTTTAAATTTGTTAAATCTTTAAAAAAAATTCCAACTTTAATTAAAAATAATGATAAAATATATGCATTATTATCATTAATAGTAGATTAATTACATATTATGAATAATGATAACTCTATTTAATTCTCGAGATTAATTAAATTTAATTTAAATTCATAATTACAAAAATTATAATAAATTATTAATTTAAATCATATTAAATTTATTCTGTCCAAGTTAAGAAACTTAATTGAATCGTCGTATTAACAATATTTGATTAATTCATGTCTACTATTCTTTTTTTTGTATTTTGTTATTATTTTTAATCTAAGTTTAAGGGAAGATATTTTTCCAAAAAAACTAAAAATTAGGAATAATTTTTTTTAGAATTTTAAAGATTGGGGATTTTTAAAAAATTTTAAAATATAGGTGATATCTATATTTTTACCCTTATACATATTATCAAGTTTGTGAGTTATTATTTTAATAATTTATGTAAATTAAACTGTTCTTATATATTAACAAATATTTATAATATATATAAAGATAATTTAGTTTATATAAATTAAAATAATTACAAAAATCACCAAAATAATAACTATATATTTAGGTTTATCACGTACGAGAGAATAAAAAAAACCAACAAAGGAAACTTATAGTAAGCAAATATTAATATCGGATTAATTATAAAAATAAAAAATTTAGATGTTTAATTATAATTTTTTAAAATTTGGATTATAATTAAAAAATTAAGTAAATTTTAAGATTTTTTTATAATTAACACTATATTAAAAAGAGCAAGTAAATATGATAAGTTTTGGGCTGGACTTTTGGGCCAAGTTTTGAATGGACTCCACGAGTTGAAATAGGTTTCAGAAAATTTCCCAATCCTAAAGCCTGCGAGAGCAAGTCCGCTAGAGATGTTCTGGTCAGGGCTCAGAAAATTTCCCAATCCAGTGTCCTTCAGAGCAAGAGAGGGTTGAAGAGAAGTGTCGCAGAGGCAGAGAGAGATAGAGAGCGAGTATAGAAGAAGATGGAATACAGATGTATTAGGTGTGGATTTGGAATTAAAACACTGTTCGTGCAATACTCGCCTGGTAACATTAGGCTTATGAAATGTGTAAAGCTTCCTTCTCTCAATTTCCTTATTTTCCCTGCTAATAACTCGTTTCGCTTTTCAATGATCTCTTTCAGTTTCTTTTTTTTTTTTTCCCTCCTGAAGAAGAATTTTCTTTTTGAGTAGGATAATTGCAAAGCGATTGCAGACGAGTATATTGAGTGCGAATTCATGGTAAATTTATACCCTTTTAGCTGTTCATTCACTGTACTCGTTTCCTTGCCAAATTTAGAAATTTCTTCAGTTCTTTGGTTTATGATCCGTGTTTGTTCTTTTTTATTTTGTGGCCCTCTTACTCGATTTGTTCGGCATTGCTGCTAGATTATTTTCATCGATTTGATTCTTCACAGACCAAAAGCGTATAGGCACCTACTGTATAATGTGCTTTTTCAGGAAAATGTTAGTTTCGAGGTAGAGGCAGCTTACTTTTATTCTTTTTCTTCTGTTTTCTTTTTCCATTTTCTGGTTGTTTCAGAATTTTGATGATAACATGAGTTTTTCATTTCAGGGCATGGTGTGGAAGTCTGCCGTTTGTTTTCTGCTTCTTGATGCTTGTATCCTTTGTTGTGAAGACGTTATTCTTGTTTAGATTCATAAATATTCTGTGTTTTTATGTACCTTAACTATGTAAGATAAGAGTCTACTTCTGGAAAGAGATTCGACACAGTGGGGTTCTTCCTCGGGTTTTTCTTCATTTGGTTGGATTTGTAGTAAGGTTAGTACTGCTAGTGAGACTGCGGAAAAGTTTTACTAAAGATTTGCTTCTATTGGTTATGCTTAATGTAGTTCATAATGAGTTAATTGTCTTTCATTAGGTGTTCATGAATGTTTTCGTGGCAAATTTTCTGTTTCTTTGCATTTTTCTTCTTGCGATGAGGACATTACTACACACAACAATCGAACTGTCAAGGTGAACTTTCTGTTTATCTTCAAGCTGATTTGCTGTCCTAGGTTTGATACTGTGGAGAAAAATTGGTGCGTATTATCATTTTGTCAGCCAAAATTACATCAGAAATTTGTTTTGCATGTGAAGATGAGACCTGATTCTTTCGTTGTGAATAGTTTCTCTAATTGACAAGAGTTTTAGATCTTGATATTAATTATCGAAACGAATTACAAATGATGAAGGAAACAAACAGTATAGTCTGAGGTTGTATGAGACAAATTAGGTGGGATTACACAAATATTGATGATGTTCAGAACTTTGTCCCAAATATGAATAAGCCAGCTACTGTAGCTGGTATGAGATCTTTAATTGTAACATTTTTTGCGCATATTTTCTAAAAAAGGGAAAATTTTACAATTTACCTGCTCTTGCTAAAAATTATAGGTGCAGAGAACTTTTGCTGGCAATACTTGTCTCAAGTTACTTCAAGGTTTTTCTCATGGCCATGATGGTATAGTTCCTCAACATTTGGTCACTCAAGGACAACCGCAAGTGTCTTACATTTCACATTCTATAATCTTCTTAGCTTTTTCTCCATGCATTGGATAGCTCATTCAAAGTCATAAATTTTTATGCATTCTACAGGTCTGGGAATTTCCCTCGTTGGTGATTTTCATTATTGACTTATTTGTTTTATCATCCAACATAGTGGCGATAAAAGGTCAGATGACAAATTATATACTTAACTGGTCTGTTTTACAATCGGCTAATGATTTGTACTGATTGCTTTATGAACTTGTCACCATTTTCTGTCTTATGGCTGGCTTTGTTCTTAGCAAAGGTTATTTAATTTGTAGTCCTTTTTTGGTTGCAACTAGTAGGTGGTCAACCGTAGTTGAAATTATGAACTTTCAAGTTTTTGATCTGATCTCCTGATGAGCTCTTTTCCTTGGTGAAAAAGTGACCAGTGAATCTGCCATGGATAGATGCATGGGGGCCTGTTTATGTGCACATGCTGTGAAGTTGCTTGCTACCATGGTACCCCAGCTCTGGTCACTTGGATATTAGGGCTTCTGTCGTGTTTGTATGTACATATGTATCAAAGCATGGCATGGAATATTCTTTATATGTAGTATTTCATGTTTTCTAGTTCACAGAACTAAGTGATGAACTGTAGAAAGGCGAGACCTGTTACGTTATGATATTGGTTAGTGCTGAAGGCTTTCATCAGATGAGCCTGATTTTTGAGTTATATCGAAAAGAAATATATCGAGCAATAACTGAAGCGAACAGCATTATAGACATCAGAAAAAATGCAATCCTAATGGTACTATTCACTACAAGTGTTTGTGCGATCTACACACTTTCTTTATTATCAAGTGCTAAGAGATTTGTCACTTCTGTTACTAACACTATTGGACTCCAGTAGATACAAAAAAGAGTAATTCCATGACTAGAAGTTGCTTGCGGAGCTTTACTGCTAAACCGTAAGAAAGCAAAATCATCCTCTACATAGCAATGGCTAAAAGGGGAACATTTCCCAGAGAATGATTATAAACAAAACCAAGGCAACCAGTATATTCACAATGTAAACTGATGGCGGACTTGGTTCGTGACCTGGTACAAGAGTTTCGAAGCGACTCGATTTTTCCTTCCTTTCATTGCTAACCGACCTCTTTGATCTCATCAGAGCTGGTACTGTAGCACCGCCAACCAATTTCCTGTACCGTTTACGATACACCGCAGCTCTTTCCTTAGGAAACTCAGATGCAGCATAAAACAGCGGGAGAAATTCTGACTGCAAAAGGAAGCCAACCGGAGTTTAGTTCCATAGCTAAATGCAGGTGGCTTCACTGATCTGGAAAGTAGCAGCTTAAAGTTTCTTACCTTTTCAGGCATTTTAGGTGCTGTTTTCTCTTGCGGCTGAATTCTTCTCTGGGAAGGACCTTCACATTCTGCTACTGCTCTTTGGTATCCTTTGTAATAAATGCCCACTGCATCAGGGTCAGGATCAACAAGAAATGAATCTGCCAATTTCTCCGCATCCAAATCATCCTCACTATTGTAAACTTGAGGGTCATTACGGAAACCGATTTTTGTCCAGGGATTATCAGTAGAAATACCCTGAAACCAAATATCACCAGGAAACCATCAAGTCCAAGTCCAAGTAAAGCATAAACTAAGAAAGAATTCTGTGGAAAGCCGTATGTACGGTTTGGAGGGAGGTCTCTCGTATCTTTCAATATCGATCTGCCCTCAACATTCTCTGCCTCACCTCAAGATTTGCAGGATCTGCTGCCTCATTATCAAAACCAAAAGCTACAGGTGAACTCGGTTCACCTTCCTCCCACGGTGAAACTGAAACATCAGTCTGCACTTCTGCTTTGTTCTTCAATTTGCAGACAAAAAATTCTGTCTACTAGACGGAAAGGAGATGTTATAGATAATTTGTCATTACAGACCGAATCAGCATTGTATGTAGCAAAGCTCCAGTCCGCAACAAATATAAACCAGAATATGACAGATGATGCAGAACCATAAATGAACAGAGCCAATGCAGTTGCAACCAAGTCATAAACAAATACCTGGTTTGGAAGTATGGTTTTAGCCTGGTACTCGTGGATGACCCAGTCGGTCTTGACTGGTTTAGAGTCACGCCCTTCTTTTCTATAGAAAACCAATGTTCTCTTCGTCCCAATATCCTCCCCTGTGTCCTTAGCCTTCACATGACGAATTTTCCCAGTGGCTTTCCAGAATCCACTCTTTGTTGACCTGTTGGCTCTTTTGCTATTCGGGTACTTGTAATCAAGTCGATAAAAGAAATACCAAACTTGATCGTTTGATTGTAGTCGTGAAAGACCTGCAATTTACCCATATACAGATCTTATACGTAAAGCCTAACATTTTGGCAAGAAAGCATGGAATTTGACGAACTAGGATCCATATTGCTAACACTTACCTGGTAATTCCCAGGGCTCCACTCGGGCGAGATCAATATCGCCGATCACGTCGGCGACTTGAGAATCGTGACCATCCATCTTCAGCTTTAGATAATGAGAAATGATTTCTTCATCGGTTGGATGAAACCTGAATCCCACTAACTGTTCCTCCATTGCACACCTTTCCTGGAGAGTACTTCCAAACACGAAGTGTAAATTTCGCTTTCTAAAACAGTTTCCTTACACTAACAAAGAAGGAACTGATCAGGAAGAAACCTGTCTGGTTCGATTGGTACATGTCAGTTCCCGGAGTAGGGGAACGAAGGTATTGTGGTTTTTATATAATAAGAGAACATACAATAAAGTGGCATTGACTACTCAATGAAACGCGATCCTTACACGAGAAGGTAGTTAAAAAGATTGAATTTTGATTTTTGAAAGCCATAAGCTTCTAAAAAGGAGATGGAACCCACCAACGAAACCTCGTCCGTTCTTCCTTCCGTATTATTTTATACCGTGGAAATACCATTCCCATCTTGCGAAGTTGTCTCGAAAGCCATGAGGTCTGTGGAATGACGTCACCAAGATGATCAAATCATAGTCCCAATATTTCAACCCCAAGTGCAATGTGGTTGAAAAACTGAAAGGCTAGGTAGGACTTAATTATAAAATCGTTAGCGAGCTATTTGGTCATCTCTTTTGTTTTTTTTGAGAATAAAGAGAAAATACAACAAATATTATAACACTAATATGGGGAAACAGAGTTCCGACGTATTCTCTAAAAAGATACAGTGACACCCAATAGGTGTAAAATCGAAAACAGAAGAAAACTGAACTCGTCAATGTCAAGGGAAGCAACACCATGCCAGAATTGGAAGGGCAATAGTAGTTGTGGAAGGTATAAGTTAAATTACTGAATTCTAAGTGATTAAGATAGAATCTAATGACGTAAGAGCTGTTTGACTCAGCATCCTCATAGGCTGCCTTTATGTTCCTACTACTTTCCATCATGCTACACTGCTTCAGATTCTTTGCGTCGGGGGAAGTGAATTGCTTCGTTAAGAAGCTGTAAGTGACGAGGTTTTGGTCACTACAATGGTTAGCTTGGTTCGAAAGCTACTCTATTAAACAAATATATATATTTTTTCTTGGAGAGATGAGGATTCAAACATAAGACCTTCCATGCTCGAACGTGTTAAAGAAGCGAGAAGAACTCCAAACTGCCGGGGTTGAGGAGTTCTCAAAGTCAAAAGCGATGACTTGACGTGTAACTGAAATATCATTACAAACTTCTACCTTAACCCTGCGTTTGGTTAGCGTCTGCAGACGCGAGGACGGAGGACAAAGACATAACCGTTCTGTCCTAAGTGGTGT
>JAOSBK010000004.1:5198398-5225508 GCA_027568895.1 Erythroxylum shatona
TTTGAATCCGCTTTGTTTCCTTTGTTTTCGTTCCGTCTTTCGGTTGGGATCCGGTTTCCGGATCGGGTCCCAACAAATAAGAAGTGGTGGTGGGCTTATTAGAGCAATTAGTCAAGCCAAAACTAATCGAGATGATGGTAAAGAAACATTAGGAGGTACGTTGCAGCAATAACTATTATAGTAACAAGTAGTGGTGGTGGGCTTACACACACACACACACACCATATATACATATTTCAATTTATTACATATTTGGTTCATTTTTTAATTTTAAATAATATATCAAATTTTCAACTTTTTAAAAACTGAACCGGACCGATGGTTCAACCAGAAATATAAAATGACTGGTTGTCCGGTTCGGTTTCATTTAGTAACCTGTATATATAAAAACTAACTAATTTATTAGTGAATCTTTCGGAATCATGAACTTCAAAAATCAAAAATTAAAATCTCTACTTGCCTTTACTCTTCGCTCTTCATCATATTTCTTGCGTAGAGTTTATCATCATCGCTTCCATTTCTTGGTAAATAAAGGGTAGCTACTGACCTACATCTTTAAACGTCCATGCTTGGTGAAGAAGAAGCGAACAAATGTACGTTCGCTTGTTGTCTTATTCTTTGTCGCGAACTGGGATCAGTCGTGAGCTAAGTTAGATTGAAGAAACATTTTTTTAGAACATATTACCCATCTTTGTGGACAAGGGGCGTAACAATCTCTCGTGATGAGTTGATCCTTGGTGTTTTTAGTAATTATTGTTCTCTATTTCTGGAGATGGTTGTTGAAGTTAAGGTAAGAACAAGTATTATCCTTAGTGATTTTAGCATATTATTATTCTCTTTTTCTAGAGATGGGTGTCATAGCTAAGGTGAGAACAAGGATCATCCTTGGTTTTTGGCATATTATTGTTCTCTGTTTTTGGAGGTGTTGAAGCTAAGGTGAGAATAAGTATCATCCTTGGTTTTTTTGGGCAGATTATTGTTCTTTATTTTTGGAGATGGGTGTCGAAGCTAAGATGAGAAAAAGGATCAAGATAGGCTTTGTGGGTGTGAAGTTGGGTTTAACATAGTTATGGAAGGTGGATTGAGTTGTTGTTGTGACAATTTTGATACTCATTTCTTGGTTGGTGTGAGTAGTTATTGATATTGTTGTGTGTAGTTTCCGAAGTGGTTGGATGTGGTTATATATTGCGTTTAGAAATAAGTTTGTCTGGCTTTTCTGTCACTATGGGAACTGGATGGATGAAGGAGAAAAAAATTCAAGAGTTGATGACTGGGTTTTGGAGTAAAATGTTGATTCTAGTTACTAATCCATGTTTGTATAAAGTTCAAGTTTGTTCAGTCTACTACTATTTATGATTTCAATATGTTAAGAGATAACAGATAGGAAAATTTGATAGTTTTATAAGATAATTTGATAGCTTTATCTACAAGAGTACCAACTAAAGGAGAATTCTTCTTTATTCATACTTATTGATTAATTAGTTTTCTATAATGGATGCACTCTATTTCAACTTAATCTCCAATTTTAGTAGTTGTGCTATATATAAACAAAGTATTCAATTTGATGATCTAAAACTCCAAAGCTGAAAACTACACTTGCATCATAATTATTGGAGTAAAGTTTAATAAGAGATTTTGTTCACCATTCTATTGTTGGTAAGTATTCACAAACAATCTACCTCCTCGGCTATCATTGCTTAAATGGTCCCTCGCTTGTTGAAACAATGAATTAATTTCACACTGCTTGATGTCCCACTAAAGTCCTTTTTCTCTTACATTTGTTAAGACATCCAAAACGTCAAGGACACCCTTTGTCTATAAAATTAATCACCAAAGCCTTTTGAAGCCTCAATTGTTCTTGTTTGAAATACATTTACCATTAAGTATATCAGTTTTGACCTCATGATATTTGATCATATGACTAATAGCATATTCATAGAAGGATCACATACATGATATGATATTTTCTAATTTCATATATAGAATTTTCAATTTATTACAATGGAGATGATAAAGCTTATACATATATAAGTTATTGTTTCTTCTCGTTTGGTTGACACTAAATGAAATAAAGATTTGTACTATTATTCATAAATTCAAAGTTCTCAATTTTGATTTTTTTTCATAATGCAATACATAGAAAGAAGTATCCATACCTTTAAATTATGATTGTTAAGATTCATATTAATGAAAGTTTGATTTGAGAACTTTTTTATTCCTATAATTTTGTCACTTATGCATGTGATAAAGGATATGGCACCAAGTGAAAGAATGCTAGATAAAAATTTATCTATTAAGTGTAACCTATTTAATCACTTTAAAGTGATTAAAGAGTTATTATATGACAATAACTAATTATATGATTTAATTTATAAATCAAACCATATCTTTGATGTTCAAATAAGAATAGAATTGGTTATTAAGGATCCTAAATTTAGAATTTATAAATATGTTTGTATACCAACTTTTTGGACTATAAAAAATTAAGACATGGGTTAAAAGACTCTCTTACATAACATATATAAGATTTTTACAAATCTTTGAAAAAAAAACTCTTTGCAATTTTAATTTAAGCTACATTAATATGGCTAGAGGTATGTTAATTTAATTTTTTTCATATATTTACTTATTATTTTTATG
Organism: Erythroxylum shatona; assembly: GCA_027568895.1. Classification (NCBI taxonomy): domain Eukaryota; kingdom Viridiplantae; phylum Streptophyta; class Magnoliopsida; order Malpighiales; family Erythroxylaceae; genus Erythroxylum; species Erythroxylum shatona. The sequence goes on from JAOSBK010000004.1 coordinate 5,201,039, forward strand.
TATATTGTTTATATTAAAGTGTTCTCTTAAAAGGTTGCTTCATGAATATGTCAGGGCTAAATGTGTTAGTTTTAGTACTACTTCCAGTCAGTTAGTTGTATATTTATGAAATAATCAATCAAAGACATTTTTTATCTTATGCATGTTTGTTTAATTAAATACTTATAAAACAAACTCTATCGTATAAATATACTTTAAAAATAAAGTTATGATGAAATCATAACTAAAAGTTTCATATTAAATTTAGGTATTATTCTTAAATTGTTCTTAGCTATTATTAAGACCAGAAATTAATAGTAGAAAGTACACAGTATATTTCTTCCTTATAAAGGAAGTAATTAATCTTATACACTGAATTATGGAAATACCTAAACAAATATATGAGTATGTTAAGGAACAAGTCCATTAAACTAACCTGATATGAGAATTTCATATGAACCTTTACTCGGTGTCTATATGAACGTTCATTGTGATAATTGTATAAGTGATCTTGGGATCTATAGAGTATCTCATATAGGAATTGATATGTTTCAAAACTATTTATGCACTATCCTAGTTAAGAACAACTTAATTTGTGGTCATTGGATCTATAGTAGTAGTTGAGTGAATAATACATGATTTATCATTTTAAAGTAATTAGAAATAATCTTTTTTATTCTTAATTAGTACTAATTTGAATTTTTTTTGGAGATAATACTAATTTGAATTTTTTTTGATCAAGATGGAATGAAATTTTAAAATAAATTTCAAATGTCACTAAAAAATAATTACTCATGCTAGAGAATTAATATGATTGTCTCACATATAATAAACATTAATTCGATACTCTATACCTAATAAAACTTTATCGGATGAAATTATTGATTTATACAAAACAAGATTATGCATGAAAAGGGATTAGTCAAAACTACTTTAACATTCTTAATATTTAGGTGAGCATGACGTATTACTAGATATCAATATTGATATATCAATGTAAATTACGTAATTAGAGGATTAAAGGTAAATTTAAAAAATAAAGTCTTTTATTATAAATAAAATTAAATGTTATAATTTATATTCATTGTTAATATATTCGAAAACCCAATAAATGATTTACACTAATAAAAATTAGACACTTGTATGATTAAAATAGTTTTTAATAATATATTTCACAAGTCATTTTTAAAAAATATTAAAAATCAAAATTCATAATATGATATGATTTAGAATTTATGCTTTTATCAAATTTATAAATTTAATCACATTATAAAATTAAAGTGATTTTCATTATAAAAAATCATAAAAATTTATTTTCTTCTACCACGCAAATAATAAAAATTAAGTCCCAAATTATCAACAAAGTGATCTTAGCCACTATACCTAATTAACTTCATATTCCGAACTCTTCTATTCACTTCTTAATTAGTTGTTACGAAATGGAACGTACCTGTCTAAATTGACGAGACTTTGTTTTCTATTAAGATATAATAAAGTCTTGTAGCTATTCTTTTATCACTTTTTCAAAAGAGTGGATTACTTTTGGATTAAGCCAAATGTACTTTAAATTGATTTTTTTAAAAAATTAATAGTGTGAGCTTCCAGACAATTCAGTGATTAGACTACCACAGTGTTACACTCCAAGCCCGAGGAGAAGAGCGTGCAAGATTCTTACCTGAGAAAGACTTAAATTATTGACAAATTGGAAAACTGAGGAACTGAAACGAAATGAAACAAGACAAAAAAAACAAAGGAAGTGACTGCACTATAGCAGTTTCGGTTTCACACATGTCAAGCAGAGTGATCGCTGCTTTTCCACATGATCGTTCGCTTTTCCTTGTGCTACGGGGCATGCAAAAAGGGTCACAGCCCTTTTCGAAAACCAATTGCTCCTTCCTCGAAAACTTCAAGGGCAAGTGTACAGTATATGATATCTGTTTAACCAAAATAAATTAACGCCCATGGTATGTATCATACCTCTTACTATTTCACTTCTATAAAATGACCCCAATCGAGCTTAGAGCTTGTCTACTTTTCATCTAAACTTCAAATATTCACTCATCATTTACACTAAAGTTGCCTTTAAGTTGGAAGGCTCTCCGATGGATGTGTTTATTCCGGAAGAGTATGTGATGAAGAGACGAAGTGAGCGAAGAGCAGCTGCTGCTGTTGCACGTGAAAGGGTAAAGGAATCAAGTAGAAAGCAACTTGTGCAGGAGAAGAACGTGCGGTCAGCTGCGACAACCCCACTTCCTGGCGAGAGTCACGAATTCTCTTGTCGAAGCGATCTTGTAGTTTTTAGCTGCTTCTCAGCATAGCTAATTATTGCAAATTGTAATTACGGTGCGAAGTCTCCCTGATAAATGTAAACTTGGCTATAGAATCTGTGTGCTTAACCTTTTGTGCTGACTTTGTTTAAGACGATTTCATTACAATGTTTTTTAAATCCCACGTATTTATGTGGATATAATAATCATTTAAAACAAGGTTGGCACAGCTTATGGGTTTAGAGGATTCGATCCCAAATTTGTAAGCTATACTATGACCTTCCAAATGCAAAGCAACGAAAAGTTTCCAAGTCCATTCTAGAGTTGGTAATGTTATGTTGCTAACAAGTCATCTTTTGGGCACCCAACTCCATCATCTTCAGCCGCTCGATGAGACGGTTACTTTGTTAATTAGAACGATGTCGTGTCAATTACCTGCGAAGTCTTATGTGTCCCTGGTTTTGATGTGCAACGGAGATTGAGATTACGTTCTTATCGTTTTAGAGGCTCTAAGTGAAATAAAAAAAATGGTCCTAATAAATCAACAATATATAAATATATAAACTTAAAGTTTTTACATGTTTGCATAAAATATAAATAACTCAATTTATGAAAAATAATTTTTTTAAATATATTTTTAGATATAAAATCATTAATAATATTATCAAGAGCAATATTATTTAACATATCCTTTTTAATACATAACACAGTTAAACCAATTAACCTACCAATTAACCTTTCTTGTGACATTAATGACCTCAAATAGGTTTTTAATAATTTTAACTTTGAAAAATTTTCCTCAACTGATGCTACAATCACGTGTATAATCAATAAAATTCGATAAGCAATTGAAACATTTGGATAACAATCTGTAGCTTTAACAAATTCTAAAATTTTAACTGATGACATTAATTCATTTGGCAAAGTTATCTGCAACACTTTTAATTCCGAAAAAGATCATCTAAATCCATATCTGACACATTATCATGAGAAAAAGTCGTAAAATTAGTGCAACATTATCTTAATTCATTAATTCATTATCTTCCAATGACCTCAACTTCTTTGAATCAAATAAGAATTAAAAAATGTTATCAAATGTCGTTAATTATTCAAATCTATTCTTCAACGAAACAATTGTCATATCCACAACAACTAATAGAATCATAACATGTTTAATAGAATCATAATTCATACGTATTTTTACAATAAAGGAAACCATTAATGTAGTCTTTGAATTGAGTAACTTATATTACTTGATTTAGTCATATTATCACTAAACTTATGTGAACTCTACAAGAACAAAAATCTAACAATTATTACATTACTTGTGTCAAAGTATAATGAAAATTACAATTACAAAAATTAAATTATTTATTAATATTAAATTATTTTTATAAATAATAAGTAATCTAAAATTAAAAAGGAAAAACACAAATAAATACAATATCATTTAATATTAATGTTATGATTTAAAATGCTAACATAATGTCCACGTTAATGACAAATTACAAATTAATTATAACGTATTCAAATATTTGACAAGCTTAAAATAAATTAAAAAATAAGAAACTTTACTTTAACTTTAAATTACACTCGGAACTTAGAAGACATAATCGTAAAAAGTTTTTGTTGCCAATTTTTAAGTTGGAGTACTTTAGATGCATATATTGAGGAAAATAAAAAAATTCAAAGAGTAAAAATACACCTAAATTCTTTAAAACTATTTATAACTATCATAAGTTAACGTTAACTTTAAATTTTAATGTTAACTTATGATAACGTTATAAGTTAGTTAACATTATAATTCAAAATGAGTTGTAAATTTGTAATAATGCAAGGGAGGACATGGTTTCTAAGAGAGAGCCCCTTTCGTATTAACTGAAGTAAAATATTAACTGAAGAATAGATTTGTTCAAGAAAATAACAAAGGAGAAGCAATACAGGTCGTCATGTAAATCCAATCCAACAGGGGGGGCCTTTTATTAATGAGCCCTGGGCAAGTGCCCTGCCTACCTCTACCCAGGGCCAGCATTGCTATTGCCATGGGGCCTCCTTCTTGTTCTTTAGCTTATCGAGACGGAGAAAATTATATATTTTAAATAAAATATTTATAATTAAGTTATTTAAATATAAGTAATTAAAAATATAATATAAACAAAAACCAATGACACGTAAAATTAAAATTTTACCATTAAATTTGTTGTTGAATATTTTATTCTAAATTATTTTCTAATTAAATAATATTTAAAAATTAAAACTCGACATGCTTAATTAAAAATTTGTATGAATACAACAATTTATTATTAATTGAGGATAAAATGTGACCTAACTTATAGTTATTCAATTATATATAAATTGATTTGCTCTGTCCAACAATGAAAACTATATATTTTTTTGGTGCAAAGGAAAGTTAAAACAACAAAGCAAAGGTAAAGAAAAAAGAAACAGAGAGCCAGACCCAGCTGTCGTGCTGTCTCAAACAAAGTGCCAATATTGTCACCAACAAGAGCCATGAGGATTGAGCATGGGGGAGACAGCCAAAACTGAAATGGCAGCTTATCATGACTACCCATTTTGGCTAAAATATCAGCCACACTATTACCCTCTCTGAGAATATGATCACAAGACACATCCCACCCCAGTTGAGCATAACTTTAATATCTTCAATTAGGTTTACATAAGGATGGAAGTAATAATCGATACTGTCAATTAATCTCAAGGCTTCCATAGAATCTGAGAATAAAGCAATTTATTTAAATCCCTTATCCTAAGCAATATGAAGCCCCGTTCTTATTGCAAGCAATTTAGTACTCATATTAGTTTCTCTGCCAATATATTTAGAAAATCCACCAAGCCATTTTTCATGACCATCACGGAGGACTCCACCGATAACGGCATCACTCGGGTTTCCTAGAGCACTCCCATCCACATTAAGACTAACAAAATTATTCACAGGGCACTGCCAGCTGACTAACCTACTGCTTCTATTGCTTGTAGCACTAGGTTTCAGAAAACTTTGGTTCCACTCCCTTATAGTACTTGCCACAGAGCGGAATTGTTCAAGAGGAAGAACAATACAATCCTCAATAACTTCTCTATTTCTAATACACCAGATGGACCAAACAATTGCCAAGAAAGTGTCATCTATATGATCACCATTGGCCAATAATGCTGAGTTCAAACAATTAGCCCTAAACCATTGGAAGACAATAGTTGAATATGAAAAATTACCAATAAGTGGAAAAAAATTTCTCCAAAGCTCCTTCACCTTTGGACAATCAACAAAAAGGTGAAAAATTGTTTCAGGCCCCATATCGCATCGTTTACACCCCTCAGTTGGAGACAAACTTATATGAAAATGCCATTGTTGAGTATGAACTCTCTTATGCCAAATCAACCATCACAAAAGTTTAACCTTCTCTGGAACACACACATGCCAAATCCAATTCCATTGTTCTTGGTTTTCATCTTCATCCTTCAAAGCTAGCCACCGAAAACCAGTTTTTACTGTATATCGGCCTGAAGAAGAAGGGCCCCATATGAGTTTATCTTCTCCCATGCCTAAAATAGGTTGACGAATTAAGGGAAACTCACTACAAATTGCTTCAGGAATTTCTGTACGAAAGTTGCAAAAATTCCAATCACTTGCATCATCTAATATATCAGAAATCATCAAGTCCCAACCTTCCTCCTCGACCAGATTTAGCCTATTAATCAAAGGCCCTTGACCCAACCAATTATCATGCCAAATAGATACTGAAAAACCATGACCAATTATGTACTTATACCCATTTCTAAGTTCATCCCGAACTTTAATGATGTCTAGCCAAACCTTTGAGCAATTTGACTTCTTTTCCCACTCAAGAAAGTTCTGCCCTTTACCATACTTGTCACAAATAAGAGAAACCCTATTTTTATTTGGTTGTTTGTGAGTTGTCCAAATTAACTTTCCAAGAAGAGTAGTATTCATCAACCGACTCTGTCGAAGACCCAATCCACCTGTAGATTTCGGTTTAGTCACTTTATCCCAAGAGATTAACTGGATCCCTCTTCTATTATCAGTGCTATTCCAAACAAACTTTTTTATTACTTGATCTATTTTATCGCAAACATGGCTTGGAAACCAAGCAACCTACATTAGATAATTGGGCATCGCATTAAGGGTAGATTTTGCCAAAGTTACTCACCCTGCCATATTCAGCAAGCTAGCCTTCCACCCACATAATTTTTTATTCATTCTTGTCACCATGTCAGTGAAACTATAGCTGCTCATTTTTCCCATCACCGAGATCAAGTCCAAGGTATTTGCCAAGGTGAGCAGTGGCTTTAATGCCTAAAATACTCTCCACATGATCCCTTGTGGCTCGAGTAACACCATTAGAAAAATATATTTTAGATTTATCCACATTAATCATCATTCTTGAGGCAGCACCAAACTTGAGTAAAACAAAACTAATTTGTTGAGCTTGGGAGCTTGTTGCTTTCGCACAGAGGATAACATCATCCACGAGAATACGTGAGAAATTTTAATTCCCCTAGAACAACAGGCTACTAGAGCCCAATTATTGTCTCGAACTTGTTGGTTTATCATTGCCCCAAGTTTCTCCATATACAAGACAAAAAGATAGGGGGACAAGGGATCACCATGTCAAATTCCTCTCTTTGGATAAAAACTCAGGAGGCGTTCGCCATTCCGAATAATAGAAAGAGAAGTCTTCCTAATGCAATTCATAATAAGTGAAACAATTGTGGTTGGAAAGCCAAAATCATATAACATACCTTCTAAAAATTACAATTGGTCCAATCATAGGCCTTTTCAAGATCAATTTTAATTAACATTGATCCAGCTTTGCTCTTAGACCTCCTTATAGAAAACATCATTTCCCTAGCCATCAAGATGTTATCAATAGTACTTGTGCCTGTAATGAAATTGATCTGAAAAGGGTGGACAATAGCATTTAAAAAACGGTCTTAGTCTGTTAACAATGATCTTTGTCACCAATTTGTATGTAATATTACACAGACTCATGGGCCGGAACTTCTTGATAGAATATGGTGAAATTTCTTTAGGAATTAAGGCAATCAATGTTTATGCTGAAATACCATCAATTTCGCCAGTGAGAAAAGATTTTTGAATCATGGATACAATAGAACCTCCCACCATATCCCATAATTGTTTAAAGAATATATGTTAAAAGCCATCACGACCTGGAGATTTATAACTTCCCATTGAGCTAAGAGCATTCCAAACCTCCTTAAGTTGTACTGGTTTGGACAAAGAATCAATTGCATCCAGACTCAAAGTTAAGTGATTCTGACTTATTCTACTCTCGCCATTCCCTTCAGAGTTGGCAAACAAATCTTTGAAATAAGAAAAAGCCTCATTCTTAATAGCTCTAGGGTCAGCACACCAATCATCAGAAGCAGTCAATTTTAACTTCTCAATTTTATTCCTTTTCTTGTGCACCATAGTTGTGGCATAAAAAAACTGGTGTTTTTGTTACCAATTAGGAGATTTGGCTCTCTACTTTTCTGAAACCAAAGAACTTCTTCTTGGGGAAGAAATTGGTTATATTCGAAAGAAAGTAGTTTCTCAAGATCTCTCAAATTAGAAGAATCATAATGTTGAAGTCTTTATTGGACACCATCAATTCCAGTTTTCAAGTGCCATTTCCTATGAAAAATATTTCCAAAAATATTTTTATTAAAATTAATTCAAGCTTTCTTAGTTCTCTCAAGAGCTTTGTGTGGTGGAATATTAGGGTCCCAAGTACTCTTAATCAGCTGATGAAAACGATTATCAGTCAGCCAGGCTGCTTCAAATCTAAAAGGCCTCAAACCTCTCATTCGTCCAGTGTGATCAAGACCAGCCAACTGAGCAAGAATAAGATTATGGTCGGAGTAAATCTGCGGCAGATGGGAGATGACAGCTTCAGGGGACATGATTCGCAATTGCTCGATCAAAGCATTCAGCAATTCTAGGGGAAGAACGTCGAACCCAAGTAAACTTCTGATCCACAAAGCCAAGATCAACAAGGTTACATCCTTGAAGATGTTCAATAAATTTGGCAGCTCTGTTTGCAAAAAAACGACCACCCTGCTTCTCTTCCCTACTAAGAACATCATTTAAATCACCAATTACTAGCCAAGGAAGGTGTCAACTTGCAAACCTCCCCTGCAAATCGTCCCACATTTGGTCGCGGAGGCTCGAAGCTATGCTGACATAGATGGCCAACAAAAGCCAGGAATTCCCATTCGCCATGACAACATTTCTAGAGACCATTTGAAAAGTTAATGTGACATCCGTAAAGTTGCAACAACTATTTTTCCAAAAGCCCCAAATACCTCTAGAGTGACTGTTCAAATTACGAATAGAAAAGCTATCAAACCCCATTTTTTGCCAATGCCACTTTTGATTTGTGAAAGAAACTTTAGTTTCAACTTTCAACTAAAATAACCATATCCATTCTATTGGCTTTAACGAATTCTCGAGCATGACGCCGAGCAACTATATTTCCAGCACCCCTAATATTCCACATTAAGATATTAAAATTAATCATTATGAGAAGAAAAAAAAAAGGAGCAAAGAACAATTAATTAGCTATGACCATATGGGTCTGCTCAGCCAAAACATTAGCTTCCATAGAGATATCCTTAATGTCCAGAGCAATAACGAGATCGTTCATCTGATTATTAACAGTATCGAATTCCATCATCCCCTAGTATCCCCAGCAATATTCGAGGGCCTAGTTGTATGGAAGACACCTCCCATATTACTAGCTTGACCCTTATTGGTACTGTCTTTTTCTGGAACAAAAGTAAATGTAGTTCCCACAAGTGGGGGCAGAACATTAGGTTCTTTTGGGTTGTCATCACTCACCTCTTGAGCCTTCCCATAGCTTTGATCACCATTCTTTTCCATAAACGTGAAGATTGATTTCGCATTAAACTCTGACACTGTTTTGTTATCCATGCACGAATATACGTTCATGTTTTTCTTGTTCACTTGTTTCTGAAGAATCTTTTTATGACTTTGGCCAATAATTAAAGTTGGCTGAGAAACATTCATTCTCTCCTCCATTTGACTTCCCATTCCATTCTCATGTACTTCCGCCTCCACATTGGCAAGTCTTTGGAATCTGTTTCCATTAGTACCCAAACTCAAATTCTGAGTAAATGTCCTTGGTGCTCTATTTTTTCTTGTTACAACCATCCATTCCCCATGAATGGGCCATCTTTCATCCTTATTAGAAGCGTCAGTATTTGGACTATTCTTAGCCATAGAATCACCAGTCTTATCACTAGACTTTCTTGTGGAACATGTCTTTGAGACATGCTTATAGATTCCACAGTGGAAACATATCTTGTGAAGAGCTTCGTATACTACTCTATATTTCACATCCTCAATTTCAATCATCGGAACCAATGGTTTATGGAGATCAACTTCAACACAAATTCATGCAAACTTTCATCTGTGTGCTTGAAAGGTATTCCCATCTAGTTTTTTTGGTTGACCTATAGATCTCGCTAAGGTTGCGAGCACATTTGCATTGTAGTATTCCATAGGTAACTCTGGGATCTTGATCCAAACAAGGACTTTATCAAAACTAGTAGTCGAAGGATGGAATTTGGGACATCATTCTCGCACCATAAGATAATGGTCTTGGATGATCCAAGGACCTTTGCTTAAAGCAACATGTCTATCCTCGTCCTTTGCAAATTTAATCATGTAGAAATCATTTTCCAAATCAGCTATTTCAATTTTACCTTTGGGTTTCCAAAGCTGATTTATTTTCGATGACAGAAAATAAATCCCCACCGACTTACCCAAAACCTTGACAATCACAATCGCCTTCAAAGGTTTATCGAGCTCGTCTCGAAAATCGCAATTGAAATAGTAACAGGGCAATAATTCATGCTCATCCATATACTTAATTCTCATAGTTTCATCATCGCATAAATTAGGCAAGTGCTCAATATCCATGTCCTCAACATGTGGAGTTAATTTGCTTTTACCCCAGCTGCCATCGAGAAACTCTTTGCGACAAATATTGAAAGCCTTTGTTGTCTTTGTTTTGTTATCTAGTGGCTCTGGCAGACATTGTCGTTTTCCCAATGAAGATCAAGCGAATTCATAGTGGAGCCGTACCTGTTGCATCATATCGCCCATGAAAAATATACTCGTAACTAGTAATAATTTTGACTCAGTTGTCTGATTCAAAATTAATGAATTTTAGGCTAACGAATATCTAATTTGGATTAAGATTTGAATATGTTAAGTTAAACAATGTTATTTTAATTAAAATGTTGAGTTTTTTTTTAATTTTTAACTAAGAATAAATTAATAAAACTTGATTGATATCCTATTAAACTTGAAATTATTCCATATTAATTAGATTTAGATCTGGTCCGTAAAGTTTAGGCCAGACATAAACCTAAATTTTATCATTACCAAGCCTACTCGCCTTAGATCTAGCCAAGCTCATTTTGTTATTGGTAGGTTGGAGTGTTAAAGAATGGGTACTAGCCCACAATTACAAAGCGAAGAGAACAATAATATTGTAAATTATTATAATAATTTTGAACAGTAAAAATATAATAGTAAATAATGTGATCTTGATTACATCAAATTAGTATAGCTCAATACTTACAATCACAATTTGAATCATGATTTTAGATCTAAGATTTATTTTTAATTAATAACATTAGATAAATTTAGATAGGGATGGGAAGGGGCCATTAATGGACCTAGATTCAAGTGTTTTCAATAAGTCAACTTATAGGCTAGGCCCAGGCCCAAATTAGATCAAAACCCAACTCTTATTTAGATAGGGATGGGAATAAGTAGTTCACGAACCTAGATTTAAGTGTTTTCAATGAACCAGCTCATAGGCCAAGTTCAGGCTCAAGTTAACTCAAGATCCAACTCTTTTAGAAAAGTTGGGCTTTAGATAGGTATGAATTTGAGCAACTCAAGCTTAGACCTAATTAGAAAAAGACGTTGTTTACACTTTTAACTTAAAAAGATATTTTTTAAACATTGGCAGTGCTAGCCCATCGACCGACCCATTGCCATCTATAAATTTAGATTGAATAATTTGAATTTAATTTCATTAGATAAAATAAAAATAATATATTAAATTAAGATAATATAATCATTCAAATTTGATAAATTCGATTTTCTTAAATTAGAATATGATTCAAAATTAGATTAAATTAAATTAAATTGATTGAATTCACATATATCGTAATCCCTACTTCCAACCCTTTCACCAAGTCGCTAGCAGTCAACAACCGAACTAACATTTTCTTAGGAATGAAGCTGCCTCAGTCACTCCATTGCCTTACACTCAACAGTAACTAACCATCTGTTGTTTTCCAACGCCCAACCTGAAAGCAATATCAAATATTATACAATTTGAAGGCAGATCAGTATAGTATATTAATCTACAGAATCCCCCATTTTAATCAAAAACACCCCAACACCTAACTTTTTCGTACTCATTGCTCAGTTTATTGCTAGACAAGATACATCCACTTTTCCCTTAGGTTCTAGTCAATTACTGTTGCAGCTACTAAGCTTTGGCATGAATGTTGAGCCAACCATGGACAGGGATGAGAAGAGGGTCAAAGCTATTTTTACGTGATAAAGAAAGAATTGATGGAGATTAGATGATGTTTCATTATCCAATTTACCAACACCTACAACGTCTCAACTGACACAGCGCTCCTTTGCTTCAAGAATCAGAACGCTATAGTACTTTCTTATACTTACCTATATAACACTTGTGACATGAGGTTGCTGGAAATTTGACAAGCCGGTGCACCGACCATGAACGGCCAACTGCTTAACCTCGCAGGTTCGCAATGGGGTTCAGAAGAGACGCGTCTAACGTTCTTCAAATGCATCAGGTGGCAAATAGAAGAGACACTGGATCCAATTGACTGCCCTTTTCATTATTATTGTGACAGCATTTATCCTGGGAGCTATCCTCCCTATGTTGATGTTCTGGTTCTTCTGTTTACGACAGCTTCGTACCTGGCAGCTCTAGTCATTGTGGTTTTGGACATTGCAAGAGGAGACAGAACTTGTCCCTGTCCATCAAAGAAATTCTTGATACCATCTGGACCAGTTGGTCTCCCCATAATCATCCTAGCACTTGCCAAAGGTTACCGGATCAATACGGCGTTCCCATTGTCGAGCTTTGGCCCTGCAATTCTTCAACTTCTCTATGTATCTGCTCTCACTTTCGATTGCAGTGTTGACAAAGATATCCGGTACGCATTCTTCGAGGCATCTACAATATCTGGAATTCTACATGCAAGCTTATATTTGGACTCAATTATCTTGCCCTACTACACAGGCCTTGATGCTATGGTTTCGTCCAAATATTCTGGTGAGTGTGAATCTTGTGTGTGCCGGGAAGAGCCGCTGGTTGTCGGCGGGAGGTTGGTGAGTTACAGAGGGTGGTCGATCACTACATTTATGGTCGTTGGTACTTTGTGTTTGAGGATTACATGCACAATGATTGGGGGAAAGAAAGGTACGGTCAAACTAATCAAGTCGTTGCTAGAAAGTTTAAGTTGGATTTTGATCACACTGGACTGCAGTTACTTACTAGCAAAAGCACCCATCGAACGAAGTATCATGGGAATTGCTGCTTTTGGGGGATTGCTTGTGTTAATATGTATTAATATAACAAAACTGGCATCTAGAAAGCTTATAGGGTGGCATAAAGAACATGAAAAGTCAGAGACGTAGTATTCAGATTTCAGAGTTTACAAGTAATAAAAAACCCTTCGAAACTGCAACAGTTGTACTACCTGCTCAAGCAAAAGATAAATGTATATTTCAGATTACTCTCTTGCCTTGCACATCTTATCGCAGAATGCAAAATGTCATGTTTCGTGAATATGTGCTGACCAGGCATGAATAACAGTTCATGAAATATTAACAGAGGGGTGGAGGTCAGGAAGTATAACATCTTCCCAAAAGATAGGAAATTTGAGCTGGTCTGGATGATTTTAATCAATTAAATAAATAAAATCTTGTGATCTCATGATAAACATTTATACATTTAACGCCGGTAGCACAAGTATACAAAATTTGTTTCCACAACAGGACCTCATACATCAAGGTCGTTCGGGATTGCGTAACTCGAAATGTGGTTTTTTACCGACCAAAAGCCTCGAATTGCGCATCTCACAAGAAAAACCTCCTTCGGCTGGTATCCATTTCCGGCTAACATTCAAAATGAATGGTAGATCAATCAGAGAACGGTCAAAAAGATGAGCAAAGAAAATAACATCCATCAAATCATTGACAAAGAATTACCTTGTGAACCCATTCGTACTCGCCACCCTTACTGTCGAATGTTCCATGCTGCAGACTGATTAACTTTAGCGTGAATCGAGGGCCACACTCCTGCATGTTTAGCGGGTAAATCTTAGATTACAACAGACCACTGTGCATGGGATCCAATTGAGAAAAAACGCGTACAAACTGACGTGAATGGCTTATGTTAGCAATTGAATTCGTGACATTGATGATATCCTAATTGAATTCCATCTAAATTGAAATTTCATCAAAGTGCAAATCTCAATATCCAAAAAGTATGCAATCAGACAATCTTATATACAATCCATAAGATAGGAAAACAGTATTATAAACAAATCCTATAGAACCGTTAAAGAATATGGTCCTCAATATAATACCTGCAAATTTCTCAATTGGTAATAGAAAACAATTAGGGGAACCTAACCTGAAGGCGTGCTAATACTTTCTCTTGAGAAATCTTCTCAACCTTTTCATCCTTCAATTTTTTACCTTTGGAATCAGCTTGCTTAGTTTCTTTAGTCTCAAAAATGTATCTATGAACACAGCAATATAACTTATAAATCAAATGGACATAATATAATGCCTTTGTCAAGCTTTTATCACAACAGAAGCTCACCGGTGATGACGAAAAAATATAAAATCTCGTTGATTGTGAAGCGTCACAACTCGTCGACCACGAAAATTTGGATCTTGTGGGAAGAGTGACTGAATAAGTCTGGGGCAATTAACCAACAGAAAAAAGAATTAAGCAAAAGAGTCCAATCTGAAGTTAACAGAGATAATGGCAAGCAAAATACCCCTATATAAAGGCAATGCAAGCTGAATTCAAAGACATAAAATTTTTTAGTTCTTTTCTAGGTGAATTCTCACGCAAAACTACTTTATGAGAGAGGAGAGGTGGGACTGTTCTGATGTACATGTTATACCTTGCCACACGAAGACCTAGGCGTGTTGTAAAGTTATTCAAAACCAGCTCAGGCTGGTGGCTGGTGGGATTTCCATGATTCTGCAAATGACGTAATCAACAACACAGGTACAAGAATATAGATGAAATGATATACCAAGTGGAAAAAATCAATGCAAGAACATTCATACTAAAGATATTTTCAGTTCGATAAACATCAACTTCACCAAAAACAAATATTTATATTGGCGTATAAAACATAAAATTTAATAATAACTGATGGGATTATGCTTTTATCTGCATTAACATGGCATCAAATGGCATTAATATGGCATCAAATGGCAACAATGCAAATTAGAAGGAAAATGGCATCAAAAGTCAACTGTGATGCAAATTTAACAATTCCCAAGAATCAATTTACATTTGAAACACAAGGAGTTCATGTTACTTTCTACAAAAAGTGAGAGATAAGAAATAAACCTTAATATCCTTGCGCAAAACAAGCCGTGACAGCTTAAAGTGAGCAGTAGGTCCATCAGGCAAGCCAATGATTAGAAGAGCATCTACAAAATGGCAGGTAAATACTAGTTCAGTTTCCTCATAGAGAACATTTCCAAGTAATAGTTAGTAGTATTCTCGAATATCCTAATGACACATATCACATGCAAACTCCATCAAATAACAATATCCTAACCTGGTTCCCTCCGGTTGGTATGCACAACTATGAGCGAAGTGAAGTCCCTGCGTTTGGCATATTCTACAATCTGCATTAGCAATATTATGTATCTTGATTCAGACCTTGCAACTGGACTCTTACACACAACATCCACACACACACACAGAGGGGAACATCAGAAACATCACCTTTTTCAAGTCGTAAGTTCCCCTCTTGTAGTAATGTGCATTTGGAATCACCGAAAGCAGTTCTGATATAAATGCTGGTCCTCGCTGGAGTCATCGTGGAAAGTGAGAAAAAGGGCTCAAATATATCAACAAGTATTACAAAGAGTAAGTTAATGGTAAACAAAAATCGTTTCTTTATCTTACTTGATGACTTAACAAAAAAAAAAAAAGTAACTCAAAACATACACTAGAATTAAAGCGGCAGGTGGTGATCAATATCTTAGGAGCGCATTCACGCCTTATAATGGAGCTAAACTCGTCAGCATCGTTAGCTGCGAACAGCTGCAAATGAACATCGCAGACTCTGTCACTTATCATATATTACATTAGCAAATAAAAATAAATAAATAAATACGTACCTCTTCATCATCGGGCATGCATACAGTTTCATCGAACTCTCTGGTGTTCTCAATGGTACGTGGAACCTTCTTCGCAGGAGGCTGCTAATTCAAAAAACCATTAAATCCCTAATAAAACCAATTCACATTCTCGTTCCCAGCACAGAAAACATTACAAAGAAAATCCACCTCTTCGCCGAGCTCCAGAGCCTGCTTCTCTGTGGCATCTCGAGCTTTAATCTTTTTCCGCTTCTCAACTTTCTTCTGGTGTTTTAGTTTGGCGTAAATTTCCGATCTCTTCTCTTTGTTCTTGATCATCGATGGAAGTATCTCCTTTTTCTTGCTCTCACCCACCTCTTTCTTCTTCTTTTTCTCTCTTCTATCGACGAATTCTCCGTCTTCGGAACGTTCCGTTTCTGCGGTTTCGCTCTTCCTTTTCTTTACTCCCATGGTCAGAGTCGCGAGTCGCCGACCACCGTGAGAGAGGGAAAAGCCGAAAAGGAGACAAAACGGGTTGAATTAGGGTTTATGAAGAGGGAGGTTTGGTCCCTATATTGGGCCACTGGTCTTTGGGCTTTGAAGAAGTACTATGTTACTTATATCCTTTTTTTGTTATAAATATGTGAAAATTAAAAGTATATCGTAAAAGAAATATTATAAACATCAACCTATATAATTAAGCAGAGGACTTCAAAAATATCATACCAAATTTAAAAAGTTGGAGAAATATTATAACTCAATTTAGCTAGGCAATCTGCCACAAATTACATTTACAACGCACATAATAGGATAAATTTAATTTTTAGCAAATAAAGCTTGAATATTCACAACCAAAATAGATAGGGGATGTGAAGAGAGAATACCACAAGTCATCATCTTCACCGCCTCCATGTTATCAGATTCTACTACGACCTGTTGAAAACTATAATCTCACGCAAAAATCAAACCATTTTGAACGGACTATAATTACCCTACCAAAATAGTTGAAACACTAATTCGAAACGAATAGTCTCTTAATCAATGACCAAATGAATCACGCAATAACCCTTTACTACTAGTCAGCTCAAGATTAACAATAAAAATATTGTCACAATTCAATTTTACCCAACTAATAGGCGGCGTAGTCTAATCAATTCAACGTCTCACACTTTTAAGTTTCAGTTTTGAAACAAAAATCAATGACACATCCATTGTAACTTTAAAGAGACAACCACTGAAATTATATTCTTTTTGATAAATTTTAGAAAGTTCCTATAAAAATCCAATATATGTGGCTCGTGTTCGTCAGTAATAAATACTTTAAAGTCATATTTAAAAAAACTAAATTTTTATTCTCCATTAATGAGAACCAAATGCAAGGTGCCAACTTAGTTATATTCCCATCACCACTTATCGGATTCTACCCAATTTTTAAAAATCAGATCACAAGTTATACCGATAAAATAATAAGTTTAAAATTTTAAAAATTAAATTAATATTAAACTATAAATAAAATTAAAAAATTTAAAATATGATTGAAAGATATTATCGAAGAATTTCAAGTTTAATTAAAAAAAATATTTTAAATAAAATTAATTCATTTATTTTAATTTATAAGAACTTACTAATTTATAAAATTTGAATGATTAATTAATAAATTGATCGATTTTTAACAATAAGATTTATTAAAGTAAATCTAACAATAAAATTAAACGATTTAATATTTTTACGAATAAACGACCAAACCGACATGGTTTTTAAAATATTGATTCTAACATGGTTTTTAAAATATTGATTCTAACTATATTTAGGAAATGTTTTTCTTCTTTTAATTGTTTCGTATAACTTTAATATAAATTTTGATATTTTAATTATTTTAACCTTATTTTTAGAAACAATTTTAATTTAAATTATAATCGTTATCTTTTGAATGTGTATTAACTGAAAAATTAAAATAAGATAATAATATATAAATTACGTGTTTAGAATACACTATTTATGAATATTTGATTTAAAATTAAATAACAAATTTAATTTAATTGATATTAGTGCTTTCATATTTATTTATAAAAGTTAACGTACACGGTAAACAAAGCTCACCACTTTAGGAGATCATTAACATATGTAACCTAATTTGTCTTCTAAGCTTTTTTAAGTTGTTATTATTTTATTTTAATTTAATTATTTAAAATAACGTTATTTTAGTATATAAATTATAAAAATTCAAACTAAAATAAGAATATTTTAATCTGATATTGTTTTAGGGTATATCAAATACACTCCGATCAAACTCAAACTATACGACCTGAAAACCTTGAAATTAAGCTAGAAAATTTCCCTGGGATAGCCACACAAATGTTTCCGATAGCCTAATCCCGCTGATAATTGTATTTCGTAATGGAATTGGCTGATCAGTTCTCAAAGGGTTCTACAGGTCCGTTGATCCATGGCTACTGATACTTGGGCCTCTGCAACGCCATGTTCGTCTTGTTTGACACTGACAGCTTCGGCTTCCTTCATTAGACACTCATCTGCTTCAATGCTCTTCCCCCACAGTAGAATATATAGTCCAAGTATGACTACGATGGATCCCAGAACACTGTTCACAGTAAATAGAACATGTTCTGTTAGGGATACATCTAGGCTTTAGTTATCAGTACTATGAAAAACATAGGAACTTGGTATATGAAGTTGTGAGAAGAACACGCAAACAAACCTTCCTAGGTATATTTGCTCATGCAGGAAATGGAAGTCAAACATGGCCGCAAATATCTGCGCCAGAGGAGTGAAAGCAGCTGTGAACACCGGACCCCTTTTCTTTACACACCATGACATCACCACATAGGACAACCCCGAACCCACCACTCCCTGAGGTTTTTTAATGAGATTTCATGATTTCAAATGGGAAAAACCAGGGAAAATCAAGAGACGAGTAATATGTTGATAGAGTTGAAGTTTCTCACAGTATAAACGACGCATAATATTTCCAATTTGCCTTTCAGAACCCATATTCTGATGTCCCTTCTCATAGCGCAAGTTACTAATGCAGACTGAATCGCGCCAAAGAAAGACAAAATTGCAGTACTAGAGTATTGACAGGGATAGTTCCTGCCAACTTTGGCTTGAATTAGGAACCATGAAGACCACGTAGTGCTGCCTGCCAATAAAAGCATAGACCCTACGACCCTTCTTTGTGTTCTCTTCTCTAAAATCATAGTATTCGCATGATTCTTGATGTCAGTTTTGGCGGATCGTGAGTGTAGATTGGTGATAGACCTTCCTTTGTAAATAGCCAGCAGGATACCTCCACTCATGCATATTATCGCACCTAAGACTTTTGCTCTTCCAGCTTTGCTTTTCATGTGCACCTTTTCCTGACTGAGAAGAGGTAAAATGACTTATGGCTTCTATTCGATAAACATATATTTATCTCGTAGATTTCACCTGTTGTCTTACCCAGTCGTCAGTGCTAATAAGAACGTAATTACAGAAACCATGTTGAGGAATGCACACGAGAACGTAGCGGAGGTGAACTTGAGTCCGAGAAGGAACAGGTACTGTGTAATGGTAATCCTGAGAAACGTAGCAGATCTTAGCGGTTCTCTAACAGGAAGGATAAGAGTGGATGAACAATCAGATGAAGTAAGTTATTAACTACCCTGCTAAAGCACTGAGGAAAAGTTGGCATAATATGCAAGCTGTGAGCTTAGGCCTGCTTCTCCTGCAAGAAAAATCAGATGCGTGCAGTGCCTCGATTTTGCCAAGTAAAGCTGAGAACCGTTCAAAGAAGTAGGAATAAATTGAGATTACTACCAAACTACGGAAAGCTTGAGAAATGAATGAATCATAACGAGCGTAAAGTAATAAAACCAAGTTACCAAATATTTCATATAATTAGAGCAGACGCAGAACGTTGATATCTGTTACCTTTCCCAGTAATAGGCAATTGGAGCCAAGAAAATGGTAGCAATCGACAGTCGATACGTGACAAGAACCATATGATTTAGTCCTTCATCAAGAACTTTCTTGATAAGCACATTCACTATCGAAAATGCAATATTAACAGCTACCATAACGAGAACAGGCCTCATTAGCTTGTTGCTGCTCATGCTGAACACACCCAAGTGGAGGTATTAGATTCTTGTGCTTGGCAAAACGCTATTATCCACCCTGATTTCTATGCCTCTATATATAAAAGCTAAACCTCCAAGCAAATGGCAATAGACAACGAAAATCACGTCATCTCAGGCGATCGACTTTTCATATTTAATTACCAAACGTGTTCATTTCTGCTATCATTTTCAGTAGCTTTTCAGGAGTGCAGAATCAAATGCTAGGATAGTGTTTCTACTTTCTATTCAATCATAAAAGGACCTCATTGATTCGTCTACGACTTTCTAGTCATCAATTATGCTATTGACCGTACGAAAGTAAAGTGACCTAATGCCAGTCAAACGTAACTTTTGTCACAAAGGTTATTCATCTTGTTCCAAATTAAGGATCTGCAGCATCCATAATATAAAGTTGGAGACAGACAGGACTCAAGCATCTTGTTTCTGCTTCGAATCTAATACTTCTTTAAGCTACTGATTCGACAAATTTTCTATCTTAGTAGTGAATGGAAGAACAATATGCCAACTCTGAAGCAGAAAATAAGATTCTAATGTGAAGCAATGGGGTGCTTGGTACTGTCCCACTATTCCATTCTATCACCTATTCCTGATCTTGAAGGAGATTCTTTTCTTGCACTATAGGGTAGAGTTTACGCGGTCAAATCATCAAGGAAAAGGAAAACTTTTCCCAGTAATTCAGTAGGAACAAAATAAAGTTAAGCCAGACCAGACCAGTTCATCTTCATCCTTTTCCTTGAGAGATGGAAAGTCCAAACTCTTCTGTAAACCATCAGATATTCCTTGGAGCGACAAGTTCCTATACATGCAAAATACCAAGATTCCTTTAAATTTGCAGAATGACGAATGATACGGATTGAATTATCAGAAAGAGGAGGGCAATTATGATACATTATGACAATATTTCAGATTTAATAGTAATTACGGTTGTGGGGACAATTGAAACTTTAAAGCCTTGCCTTCCTTAGCTTAAAGAAAAGGTTCTGTGGTCATTTTGCAGACTGCTGCAAGCTTGAAAAGATTAGTAACTTAGCCAAGAGATGGCAAATTCGGCTAGGTTATATGCTATATATCTTATTATTAATTTTTACATTATTTGATAGTTGAACTTTCAAGATATTATTAATTAGCTTCAAATTCTAATCAAGACGGCATAAAATATCTTGGATTTTGTTGGGATAATATCTGCAAAAGATTGTATGAAAGATGGAATTTTATCTTGTAAAGTCTCCTAACTATTGTAAAGCCTACCTTGGTATCACATGATAATGGGGCTAAAGTTGCTGCTGATGTGATTTTCTTCGGGGTGTGGCTGTTAACGTATTTCGTGTGCAGCTGGTTATCCATTGGGGTTTTTACGTTTTGATATTTTGATTTCTTGCTGCTGTGTTATGCTGCTGATTGAAGGCTACAGGTGATCTCTCTTCTGCGTAGATTACCACATGAATGTCTGGGTGTTGGTCTTGCACGGATGACTGCGTGAATTTCTGAATTTCTGGGTGTTTGTGAAGCATGGGTGACCGCGTGAATTTCTAGGTGTTAGTCTCATTGCGTAGGTGATTGCGTGCTGTTCTGTGGTGTTGGTCTTATTAGGTGGGACGTTGGTATTGTTCATATTTTAATTGCAGAAAATACACAAGTGCTTTGATGAGATTTTTCTGGTGAATATTCACGGTGAATGGAAGAGCACAAGGTATTGTTGATGAATGAATGACCCAGCTCCTGTACGATTGACTTAGTGAAGCTCTTGCTTGATATTTCTGCGTGATAATTCAGCATTTCGTGAATTTGTCAGAAATTATTTCTTATCTTTTTATTTAGTATTTTCTTGAGCGTTGAGTTACTCGTTTTATCACTTAAGTGATTTATTTACTGTTTTTGTTTTAAAAGAGTCTTAAGAAGAAAAAAATTTATTGAGATTAGTATGAGGTAGTCGTACTATTGAATGTGAAATTATTTCACGGGAATTGAGATTGAGAAATATTGTTAAAGGTTAAGTGGTGTCGGCTCAGTAAAACCTTAGATAAACCTATTGTACTTTCGTATAAGTATTAAGCTAAATAAGCGTCCTGTAAATATAGACAAGGTGTATTGAACTGTGTTACTAAATTTTTTGTACTTTTTATTATTTTGTTTTTATTACTTTTATTTTCGTTCATACTAGAGACGTCTACCGTAAAATTGAAAAGTTTGTAAAATTAATACTGCTTCGATTTATTAGGTTCATTAAGCTTGAAGATAATAGAGTAAATTTGAGTTGGTCAAATTTGAAAACTCGGTTTCAATTCGAACTTTTTCGTTTCGAATTAATTTTTTAAATGATTTTTTTAATTTTTAAATTTAAAGAACTTGAAATTTAAATGATGTCATCTAGAAAACAACACAACACCTTGGGTTGAGTCGATTTGAAGTTAGTTACATATTATATAAAAATTAAAGATAAACTTTTTATAAATTAAATAAATAAATTTATTTATTTATTTTCTTATTTAATATTTATTAATAAACTATAAGTAAAATTTTATTATATTTTATTAAAACATCCAAATAAATAAATTTTTATTTATAAATTAGTATTTATTTGTTAATATTTTTAATTATTCAAAAGTTATTTGAAAATTTATATATTTTGAAGATGTTTTTATTAAGTACTTATTAAATTAAAACTTTTTATTTTAAAAATTAAAATTCAAATTATTAAATTAAATTATTCATAATTCTTATTAGTAATTAATATTAATTAATATATATATATATTTAATTGATGTTAAATTAGACTATGAAAAATAGAAAAAACAAATTCTAATTTTTATAATTTTTATAAAAATATAAAATTTGAAGAAATTAAAACTAAAAATAAAAATAAAAACTCAAATGAACAGATAATTTTAATTAAAATTGAAAATAAATAAGAAAAATTAAAACTAAAGTGAAATCAACTACTTATTTTTTTTATAAATTAATTTATAATGTGGTGAGAGGGTTTTTAGGAGATCTCAACTATTCTAGATTTTCAGGTGACTGATTCTTTCCAGATCTGTGGTTTTTGATAAGTCATATTTGTTTTCTTTTTTGATAAATTACCATAAGATTCTCTAGATCTAGGGTTTCTTCAAGTTATATCTATGAATTTAGTATTAGATCTGGTTTTTGCGTCATTACCTATGTTTGACATTAGATCTGGATTTTGCATTTTGTGATCTCTCTTTACGTCCGCCATTGTCATCGTTTTCTTCCATCGCCTACCATCGTCGTCGTCGTCGTCGTTGTTTGAGGTATGTATTCCTTCCTCTTCTAATGATGATGTTGTTGTATTTGAGTCTTGTTTTTTGCTAGGTTTTATGTTAAATTGTATATGTTGTGGTTTTCTTTATTGAATGTATGTTGTCGTAATAATGAAGATGGTGAGATGGAAAGGGCCTCTAGAATGGTTATTTGTAGCTTAAAATCAAATTTGAACGTTGTTTGAGTACTGACCTATTAAGTGTTCGATAAAAGTTCTGTTAGACTTTGTTATTAAATGATTCTTAGGGATAAAGTGTTATAGTTCATTTCTTTGTTTGGGTTTCACCTGAGGTTTCGCCCTCAGGTTCGCTTTTCTACTAACTCTTATTACAACTATATTTTTGCTTGTTTTACTCTCCTCGTCGAAAAAAGTTGGTTCTTGAGGTAACTCTTGTCGAGGTAACAACAAATAAGTTTCTCTGTGTTGCTCTCCCTCTTTTTTGACATTTTCACTCTCATCCTTCGGATGACATTACTGTTGGTGTTGTTGTTGTTGTTGTTATTATTATTATTATTATCATTTTATTGTGTTTATTATTAGTAGTAGTTTTATCATCATCATCACATTATTATTATTATTATTATTATTGTTGTTGTTGTTGTTGTTGTTGTTGTTGTTGTTGTTGTTGTTGTTATTGTTATTTTTATTATTATTATTAGTATTAAAATTATTATTTATTATTATTATTATCCTTATGTATTTATTGTAATTATATTTATTTAAATATTTTGCGTATCGTTTTTACGTATTTACTTTTTTAACCTGCATCCCTGTCACATCTGCATGTAAATCTACCGGAAACAGCCTCTCTACTATGTAGGGGTAAGGCTGCGTACTATCAGATCTTCTTCACTTCACTGCGGGACTTCAGACTGGATGTGACGATAATGATGAAGATGATAAATTAATTTATATTTAAAAAGTAAATTCACTCTCGAAAGATTAAAGCTACTTATTTAAAATATTAAATTTGTACATCATATTGACATGTTTGGCAATCAGATGATTATATTAACTATTAGTTAATTCTATCAGCAGTTAACTGAAAGTTGATTATATCAGTTAATTTAACCATCAGATAACATCAGATGTTTATTAAAGATGTTTGGTAAAATGAGTTGTTTAGTATTAATCGTTTATGTATAAAATGACTCATAAGGATATGACTTTAAAAAAAATTATAAGGACATAAGTATTATATCTTAGTATTTCTTTGAATATTTTTATAGGAATTTAGATTTTGAATATTTAATTTTTACAAAAAGCTAAGTTTATAAATCTAATAAAAACATAATAATAATAATAATAATAATAATAATAATAATAATAATAATAATAATAATAAT
>JAOSBK010000004.1:5225608-5260356 GCA_027568895.1 Erythroxylum shatona
ATTATTTATAAACTAATATTTATTTTATATATTTTAATTATTAAATCAAATTTTATTTGAAATTTATATATTTTAAAAATATTTTTAAATTTAATTATATTTATTAATAATTATTAAATTAAATTATTAAATTAAATTAAATTATACATTAAATTAAGATATTTATAATTTTAGTAATTAATTAATTATAATTAATTAAATATAATATATTTAATTGATAGTAAATTAAATAATATATATTTTTGTTTCATATTTCAATTTTACTTTGTTGTTTTCTTATCACGAACTCTTCTTGTAAATTGTAATAATTTGATAGTTAAAAATATTTATTGTTCTTTTTATTAGATATTTTAATGTAATTAATATTTATTATATAAAGAAAATTAAAATTGTAATATTTTAAATCTTTTATATTGTTCTTAATTTTATATTTTTATGATGGTGATTATTTTTTCATATTTATATGTAAAATATCTAAAATAATATTATTATTTTATATTAATTATGGTTATTATTTATTATTATTAATTTTAGAGACATGATTAAAAGTATAGAGTATAACTGTAGAATATTACAGTAAATTATTTTACAAATTTTTAGAAAAATAAGAAACTTTTTTATAAATTTAAAATATTATCCAAAATAATACCCATTATTAATCAATATCGATAAAATACCTTACCGAAATCCAATCTCATATCCTAAGTTTGGTACCATAATCGCAACCCAATTTCACATTCTAATCTAACAAAGACGACACCTTTTTGCACGCTCTTGCTTAACGCAGGAATGTAGCTTTTGCCAATGCCTCCCACAGAAGATCGCCGTACTTGCGTCTCCGTTTGAAAGAAAACGAGTGGATCGATGTCAGGATGCACGACAGTCATCAAAGGAGGAGGGTTATTGAGTTTCGATCTTTCGGTGAAATCCGTGAAACGAAGCATACACCTCGTGCCATCTTCATCGTCGCTTCAGCTACAAAACGTACTCCTGATAGCTTCTGTCACCAAGGCTCTCCGCGAGTCAGGTACTCGCAAACTAGACTCGAATTCTATACCCCTCTCAGAAACTTTGGTTGTCCAAATACTGCGCAAACGTTCACTTGACACGTTTAAGAAGATTGAATTTTTCGGATGGTGTTCTATGAGACATAATTACAAACACAATGCCTGCACTTACTCTGAAATGTTCCGCATTTTGTGCCGCTCTGCGTATTTTGAGGAGGTGCCCAATATGATGAAGTCGATGAAGAATGATGGCGTGATTGTTGGGTCTGAGACTTTTAAGTTTTTACTTAATGAGTTTATACGAATGGGTAAGTTTGAGTTTGCACTTGACATTCTTGATTATATGGAGGAATTAGGAGCTAACCTGAACCCAAATGTATATGATCCTGTTGTTGTGGCACTTGCAAAGAAAAAGAAACTATCTTCAGCCTTGTCCATCTTTTTCAAGCTTTTAGATGCTAAAAGTGCAACTCATGAAGCCAATGATGTGAATGGTGTTTCACTCCCTGGTTCTATTGCATGTAATGCATTGTTAGTCGCACTTAGAAAGGCTGACAAGAGAGTAGAATTCAACAAGGTTTTCGATAAACTGAGGGAAAATAAGGGATATGAGTTGGATACTTGGGGTTACAATATTTGCATTCATGCATTAGGTTGCTGGGGTGATTTAGGTGCATCTTTCGGGCTCTTTAATGAGATGAAGGAAAAGAGTTTGAGTTGTGGTTCTGCTGGTCCTGATTTGTGCACCTATAATAGCTTAATTCATGTGCTTTGCTTGGTTGGGAAAGTGAAAGATGCACTTATTGTTTATGAGGAATTAAGAGTGTCTGGTCATGAACCTGATGCCTTTACATATCGAATACTTGTCCACGGATGCTCTAGATCATATCTAGTGGATGATGCAATGAAGGTTTTTAGTGAGATGCAGCATAATGGATTTCTACCAGATACTCCAGTGTACAATTCTCTTCTAGATGGGATGCTCAAGGCAGGGAAAGTTATCGAAGCGTGTCAGCTATTTGAGAAAATGGTTGAAGATGGGGTGAGAGCCTCATGTTGGACTTACAATATTTTGATTGATGGGTTGTGTAGGAATGGAAGGGCTGAGGCTGCCTACACTTTGTTTTGTGATTTAAAGAAGAAAGGCAAGTTCGTTGATGCTATAACTTACAGCATTATTGTTTTGCAACTTTGTAGGGAACATCAGCTTGAGGAAGCATTGGATTTGGTGGTAGAAATGGAGGAGAGGGGATTCGTAGTTGACCTAGTTACCATAACATCACTCTTGATTGGATTTCACAAACAAGGTAGATGGGATTGGACAGAGAGGTTGATGAAGCACATTAGGGACGGCAATCTAGTATCAAATGTTCTAAAGTGGAAGATAGATTTGGACGCCTTACTAAAAAGTCAACAAAATAGAAGAAAGGATTACATGCCATTGTTCCCTGTAAAAGGTGGTATCGATGAGATCATCGGGTTAATAACCTCCTCAGACTTAGAGAGTTGTGGTTCAGATGAGAATGAGAAAAGCTCGCCAAGTGAAACTGATGACTGGTCATCATCCCCATACATGGATTATCTGGCCAATCAAATGAAGTCAGCTAACCGTTGTTCCCAACGGTTTTCCTTCGCTAGAGGGCAAAGAGTTCGTGATAAAGGAGTGGGATCTTTCGATATTGACATGGTTAACACTTTCTTATCAATATTTCTGGCCAAGGGGAAGCTGAGCTTAGCCTGCAAGTTGTTTGAGATATTTAGAGATATGGGTGTGAATCCTGTGAGCTACACTTATAACACTATCATGAGTTCTTTTGTCAAGAAGGGCTATTTAAACGAGGCATGGGATGTCCTTGGTGAAATGGAAGAGAAGCTTTGCCCTGCAGATGTAGCTACGTACAACATGATAATTCAAGGGCTGGGAAAGATGGGAAGAGCAGACCTAGCAAGCTCTGTGCTAGATAAGCTGTTGAAGCAAGGTGGCTACCTGGACATAATTATGTACAACACCTTGATTAATGCACTTGGAAAGGCTGGCAGGATCGACGAATCTGTGAAGCTCTTTGAGCAGATGAAAAGTAGTGGAATAAATCCTGACGTTGTTACCTATAACACAATGATTGAAGTTCATAGCAAGGCGGGCCGTTTGAAAGATGCATATAATTTCTTGAAAATGATGTTGGATGCAGGCTGCTTACCTAACCATGTCACTGACACAACTTTGGACTTCTTGGCAAAAGAATTTGATAAGCAAAGGTACGAGAAGGCGTCAATCATGCTCCCAAAGGATGATTCCTAAAGGTAAATTCTCGTTTGGTTCAAGAATTATTGCAGCTAATGAAACGCACATTTGATAGACAATGCGTTGGATTGCTTCGCATACCATTCTTAAGGCATTTGCTCTTTTAGTCCCAAGTATCATCAAGTTCCAACAAGACAATGCCTGGAACACTGCAGCTTTGACTCCAATTGGATTGTGTTCAAAAAGGCTATTATGCACTTGAGATGGCAAAGACTTCCCAAGTGCTTGGATTCCTGGAAACTATGCCTCGTTGCTACACAAGCTTCTTGACGATGCATCTGTGGTTTCGTGAAAAGCCGATGAACAAAATGTTGATCCTTAAGGGAAGACAAAGTAACATGTGGCAGATATTCCCGGAAACACCAGGATTCCTGGAAACTATACCTCGTTGCTACACAAGCTTCTTGATGATGCATCTGTGGTTTCGTGAAAAGCTGATGAACAAAATGTTGATCCTTAAGGGAAGACAAAATAACATGTGGCAGATATTCCCGGAAACACCATTGCACTACTGCTAAGCGTGGATAAAGAAAATATAATTGAAGCACTAAGGTTGCGATGTAAATGCTATAGCAATAAGATTCTTTCAGGTTCTTCCTGTTAACCACAGCCATTTCCGATCATATGTCTCCATGCCCAGTTCACGAGGTACAAAGAATTAGTAAGTACAATAGAATTCCTTTAGTTCCTCTATTTTTTTTTTAATCTAAAAAAGTCCAAAAAGTAAAGAAAAGCCGAGCAAGAAGAGCCAAACTGTGTGAACCAACAGAAGCGTCTGACCAGGAAGAGCAGCACTACCACCATTCCCCACCTCGCAAGCTCCCATTTTCGCTACCTCAACGCCGTGACACGTGGCCTCCGGACACCCACACCAATAGGTCACACCATCCACGCCGCACACCGGATCCACGCAGAAGCATGTTACCGGGCAAGACACCGCTGCGAGTGACGGGCACACTCCCCCACTGCTCTCCTTGTCGCCGGTTACTTGCTGAATCACCAGCGCGCCGTCACGCTCCGATCGCCCGACCGGCGCGCATAAAAGGGATAACACGGAAATGATGGTGTACAGCGAGCCGAATCGAGACATAGTATCTTCAAATCTTGGTAGCCCTAAACCGAACCCTAACCCTGAATTAAGGGTCAAGTATACAATCACACGCACAAGAACAGAATTGGGTGGAGTAGGCCTACCTGTTCGTAACTGTTTTCGATTCACCAACTGACTTGACAATCTATGACCGATTAAAGTTTGTGAGATCTATTTATTTTTAGGATTTAGGATTGACAAACTTAAGGCGCTGAGATTGTAGAAGTAAACGATTATATATTTTGATTAACCAGGGGACAGGAGCACCGTCTCTGAACTTCTCAATTACGTGTCGTCATTCCAACTCCAAAAGCCATTGTATGGCATTTCATTACCCAACTGTTTGATCCTTATCCTTCGCTAATCTGAACATCCTAGTCACTTCCAGACTCTCAAAACCACCGAATCATGTGGTTTCAGATTTAAAGTGCACTAGTTGGTATGCTTGATGTTTCCCAGTGAAATTACACATCTTGTTAGGACAAGCTTCCCTTTCATTGTGTTTACCGTTCCAGAGGAGCTCAAAGTCTACAGACTACAGTTGAGAGGTCCATATCATCAGGACTCGACAGAACTCCTTTTTCTGTCTTTTCCAAGGAAAGCCATCCAACCTTCCTTCCTTCCTTTCCATAGCCGTGTTTAGCAGACACAGAAGTGATTTATAATACCATGGCCAATGAACACAGCCTACACACCCCCTGCCCCCTCCATGCGCCTGAGTTGATGGATTGGCAGCTCAACTAATACTTTTGATCAATTCAACCCAAATCACGTTCTTGCACCTCCACAAAAATTGTAACTTCAAGTACAAGCGTGCTCTTCTTCTGAGGAAACGGTAACTTGAGTTGCAAGTACTAAGCCATGGCAAGTCTAATGTCAGAATCAACCTACTTTATATAGTTGATTTCACAGGCTTTTCCTTAAAATAATCTCGTCCTATAGAAAATCAGAATCTGGTACCAGAGAATCCTCGTGGTTAGTATGCAGGCATCATAGTTGTATACTGTTTTAGGTAACCAGTGTACTCGAGATTTTCCAAACCAACGATTCAGATTTCATAGTACCAATCAAAAGCTCGTAATTTTCTTATGTATTACTATAAAAAAAGTAGTAACTGTGGAAATTGGCTTGTTGAGTTCATTGATTGCTACAGTTTGATATGGATTCACTTGTCAGACAATGGCTTCACTTAGAAAAGGATGTTTTTGGCGTCATACTTTCAGAAGTTCAAGTTTGGATCTTTGAACTCAAGGGTTCATATCTGCACGGAACACTCTGTTTCACGCAAAAATGACGTCGTTTTGAGTGTAAATAGACATAAAACAATATCATTTTTGGCACGAAATAGGATTGGAACAGAACATTGGATACAAAGGATCCGGTGCCTGAGCTATAATAAGGCTGACAAACTTAAATTATGTAACATAAATTTGATTATGGATATATAACTGTAAGATTTTGATATTATTTCATGCATTTTTTGAGATATATATATATATTTATTTAATCCTTTGAGATTAGCAAAGGGAAATTTCAAAAATATTTATGCATTACGTTGTAATTTTGTATATAATAAACAGACTTTAAGTTGGTAGATCTATGAAAATTTTGATCTTCCAGTTACAACATATTCTCAAAGGGTTCAGATCAAAGACTGAACGCCACACTTACACAGAAAATTCACAAGCTATGCATGTTCACACAACATCTATACAACTAGATGACATCATTTTTTATGAACAATACAGAAGAACGACAGATCATTTAGTAGTGCAGAGCATAAACAACCAAACATAATTCAGCACTCTCATATAAAACCAGATCAATTGTCCTTATCTTTTCTGGCAATAGCAGATGGCTTGAACCAAGGGATCCACACCGAAGTTGTCTTCTGATATAGCCTGTAAGCTTCAGCTCTGCACTTTTCTCTAAGCATCCGCTGTTCAACTAGCCAGGTGACATAGGCCAAGCACAGACTATTAATAAGAGCCCCAATAAATGTCCACCCATGTCCCAGGTTCCATGCAAATATCACCAAGCCCCACCACCATAATTGCTCCCCAACGTAGTTCGGATGCCTAGAGTAGTACCAGAAGCCGCTATTAAGAATTGGGACCAGTGGCTTACCAAGCTCTTTTAATTTCTTGTTTTTAGTCACAAAAACATGAAGTTGTGTATCAGCAAAGTACGCTATCACGATGCCAACAACGCAAACCACAATAGCTATAGAATCCCAGATGTTCAACGGCTTATCAACCGAGTGAATAATGTATAAAGGAAGTGATAGACCAAGTAGATACACCTGCAAATGGGAAAATGACCGGATAAGCAAAAACACCCGAAAGCTCAAGTTTCTATTGCTTATACCTCTCCTCCTATCTGCAACAATTCATGGCAGGTTAATTATGCTGATTAACCCGACAACAGTCATCATTAACATTTAACGGTGAGTATAAGCAGGGATTAACTACCTGCTGCGAGACATAAACAGCGAAAAACGAAATCCACCACCAACGCTTGCCATATCGGCGACGCAAATCACTGAACCTCCAGTCTTCTCTAGCACCCCACTGCCAATTTTCCCGCCTAAAATAGCTATGGCTAAGCCTCATACTCCAAACCAACGTGATTATTATCACAATTCTCGATCTCCAATAGTTGTACTGGGCTAATGGGTACATCGCGTAGTAATAAACAAGCAAAACCGGTATCACAGTCCAGTACAAACTTATCATCTGCACAAGGAAGAAGTTACAAAGTCAACACTAGCAAAGAAGCAGAAAGAAAGAGATGGGACAAAAAATGTAAAACCCAGAAAGGAAATAAAGCAAAATTTACCCAGTGGCTCTCCTGGACGTGGCTAATGAGCCAGAAGAAGACGTTGACGTTGAAGAAGAAGAGTACATTGACCAAGAGAAAGGGGTGGTCAACGCACCATGACCACAGAGGAGACAAAGAAGTGTCATGGCTAACACTTGCATGATAACTGCTAAGAAAAGAGAGGTAGAAGAGAACTGAAGGAAGTGGCACCAAGACAGCAATCGCTGCGTTGTCCAAATTTCTACCCATTTTGACGATGTTGTCGTGTCTCAGCTTAGACTCTCAGGTGCCCCTCTTAACACTCGAAGACAGAGTGTTAAATAGCAATCGGAAATTTTTTTTTATAATATTAATTTTTTGCTAAATTTTTCGGCATTACACCCAGTTCAAAATCTTACAATAAAATAGGGTACGAGAAAATCTGATAGTACACAACCTTACCCTTACATAATAAAGAGGTTATTTTCGGTAGATCCGCATGCAAACATGACAATAAAAGAATGATGCAGGTTAAAGATTAAAAAAGAAAAATTGACACGCTAAAATATTATGTAAATAAAATTACAATAAATACTTAAATAAATAAAAATAAAATATAACCAAAGGATAGATCTTAAAACAAAATATAACGTAAAAAATAATAATAATTAAAAAAGTACAGATTAGTTGATTCTAATTTAGAAAGTTAAAAGTAATTAAAAAAATAATTTGACAAATATACGTAATAAGCTGTAAAATTCTGCTTATACCTAATATGCTATAAATGTCTGTTTACTATTTTTAGAGTTGTATTTGTCAATCTTACAACTCTGTATCATTCTAATCACAATCTAAAACTAATAATAATAAAAATGACGATGTTAAATTAAATAGCTAAGTAAATAGATCACATTCTACGCAACTAATTATCATGATACCACATAATACAATTTTTTAAATAAAAAAACAAGAGCAGGATGAAGTAGAGAAGCATACCTAGAAATGAAAAGAACCGTTATTAAGCTATTTTAATATAAACTATTATTAAGGCCTACTTGCAATAACTATACGATTTTAGTATATTTATGATTAAGACTAAAAGTGAAGATAAGGTTATTCTTGTGACTATAAAATCATAAGTTCAATTTATAAAAATAATCTCTTTTTCGTTGTCGTTATCATTATCATCATACCCGAAGTCTTACAGTAAAGTAGAATTTAGAAAAATCTGATCATACGCAATCTTACACCTATGTAACAGAGAGACCGGTGAGTGAGGTAAAAAATCTTATGCACTAATGAAGTTGACTAAAAGTGAGGGAAGAGACGTTTCAAGACAACATTGTTAGGTTTGATTCTCTTTCAAATGCAATGGGGCTACAGGCAACCCACAGTCAATCAAGCTTGGGATTTAATAATGGTTTAGACCCTACGTTCACTATCAAATTGACTATTTCAGAATCTCATATAGGGCTAATCATACTCTGCAATCAAGCTTGTTTTTGTGATAAAAGAAAAAAGTTAGTAACACAATTAATTGATTTGTTGAATCATCTTAATCTTCTTTTACAAAAAGCTGGTTAGTTGCAGGATGTGGATGGAAGAATAATCTTTTGTAAAGATTATATACAGATATATATACACAAAGAATTCGATCTAAATGATTGCAAATTCTCCTCCTCCTCCTGTGAATCTTCACGCAGAAATCTGTGCCTGGACAGATCAACGACAAAACCTAGATTGTATCTTCCATTGCTTGTTTGTTCCCTTGATCTCTCTAAACTCTGGCACACTCTGGAGAGAAAAAGGGGCTCAAGAAATAAAGACATGACACTAACGGTTATCAGGCTCGTGTAATCCAAAATCCATCAACTACAGAGCGTGCAATTATGAAAGCATTAACTACTTTAATGGTGTCCCTAATGATGTTAGAGGCCTAAAGTGGTCTGCTTAATGATTATCCACAAGGCACATAAGTATGCATATCTAAACTTTCCACTCTCTACGGTCCACCCTCCATCCTTTTCCTTCACCTGGCATAACCTTACTGCTCAACCCGCAACCTGCGCAGAAAATGGCTTCCAAATAAGGCCCAACAAGGACTATTTTGTTGTCTTTAGCATGCATGCATAGGTTGGCGGAATCACTTTCTCCTAGGACTCATCGGTAGTGGGTCCTCGAGTATACATTGTTTAGACATTATGTAATGACATTGGGTTGTGCTTGAGGAATCACAGCCTCCTCACGGAATCGAGAAAAGGGTAACAAGTCTTGTGAGCTTCTAAGTCCGGCAGGGGGGAGTTCAAGTATTGTGCAATGACATTTGAGTTTGTGCATATTGTGCAATGACATTGAGTTTGTGCACCCATACAATCCCCTATATCACACACTTACGGCGGAAGTGATGCATGTCCGTGATCGATCAGCAGCCACATAATCAAGGGTTGGACGATTAGAACTTCCAGCTCGTGTAACTGGAGAAACAGTAGGATACGAAAAATAAAAGCAAAAAAGCAACGAAATATGTAATTATGTCAAAAGCTCGAACGATACACTCAACTTCAGAGATCAATCCCTTTTCCCTAACATCCGATCATTGAGAAGAAAACAAAAAGTAGACAGCAGCCACGATTCACAAAAATACTCAGGAGGACGTAACAAGAACTTATGATTGGAAAGAACAGAAGGGGGGCATGAGCAAAGAAACGAGTCTGACTGTTTGAGAACCAGGGTAGAAGTGAGCTTGCAGCTAAATAGCATGATGCTTGGACAGAACCTACAAATTCCTCCCACCCTTTGCAATGTCATCCTTAATTGCTCGTTGAATCAATTTGACAATGAGCCACTGCAATATGAGTAACGATCAGGGAAAATGTTACACATGACTTGAATCATCAGTCCAAAACTGAAAGTGAGAGACCCAACAAATTTTTACCTGAACCCCAATAATGAGAGGGATCAACACCTTTCCCCTGTCATTTGACTCAGATCCATCTACCAACCTTTTGTCAACAAGAATCCCTTTGTTTCCATTTGTTGCAACCCCAACTATCTCTTTTACCAAATGCGGAATCCAAGCATCACCATTTGGGAGAATCTACATCAAAACAAGCAATTTGACAATAAATAATCAACTTCATACACCAATAGTTAAATTCAGATCTTAGCCACCTTACCTTTTCATCTTTCTCATTTTTGTTGCATCTCCCACTATTCTCAACAAAACCAACAGGAATATAGGAATCCTACAAGCATTAATGTGAAAAAATGGTTACTACGCAGGATATAAAAATTTCGTTACTGTAAAATCACATGCAACAATGTAACCTATTTCCATGATTGTAGTTAGTTCTCAAGTATTATACTGAGCTAGCCAATTCTCACAAGAATGCAGTCCACTTAATAGCTGCAATTGAGCTAGTTCTTAAAAACACCTTCATCCAGATAATTTAGATCTTAGGCTATCAAAAACCATATCTTGTAACCTCAAATCTCTTCTTTAGACATATGATACAACATTCAATCTTTTCTAGCATAGTTAATCTGCATTGTATTATTCCCTAAAAATAAAAGGTCCATCACATACCAACGAACAAAACTTAACACATAGTTAGCCCTTCTTTAGGAAGCCCATAACACTAGAAAGTTGAACCTTTATGCTGTCATCCCAAACAGAAGCAGTAATTTCTTCCAGATCAACCAAACAACTCTGCCTTTCAACATTAGGTTCTTTGTCAAACAAATATTTGTGTATAAGACACGAAGGAAGATTCAAGAATATGATTCACGTCTATGTCACTCCATATTTAGAAGGTACTCCAGAGACAAATAAGTCACTCAACTCTCAATTGATGTTCAAAAATCATCTATGTGATATTTCTTAGAAATAACACCATTCTTTTCACTTAACAAAAATGCCAAATAAAGAAAAGAATTTGAGTATCAGCTTATCTCTTTATATTACTATGACCAATGAGAAGCTGAACTTAGTTTTTTCAGCCAACCACATAATTTCTTATCCAGTTTGGAAGTATCTCGTTCATTATTATCTATGACAGACTGTGCTTATAGAATGACCACTAAGGCTAATCCTTTCATGGAGGGTCCTAAAATTGAGTTTTTAGCAATCTTGATGCAACCCTAGCCTCTCCTTCCTCCGTATGTTTACTAGCTGTCCCCTGAACCATTCCCCAAAGTCCAGTATCCATAAATACACCCCAAACAAATTGTTGTACCTTAAGATCCTGTTTTCTAATCCGAGCTCCTATCCGAATTGTCTTCAAGACAGCATCTGATCTTCTAGCAGTAAAGACATCATAACTAAGATCATCAGGTGGGCAGAGCTGGGCATGAGTGAGGACAAGCAAACTTTTGCGCCATATTTCTTTACCAAAACTATCAGAAATAGCACCAATTATTTGCTTATCCAAGTCATCCACTCTGTATGCATCTAAGCGGTCAACATAAAGCAGCACATCTATCGTCTTGTTCAAAAGAAACCTGATTTGTAGCCATAGCCAGCAGGTCAACTCAAAACAGTGCGAGATAAACAATAGATAATCTGCTCATGCATGAAACGCAGGCAATAATAAAAATTTTAAAAAGAAAGGTCTCAGAAATACTAACCGTTTAATCAAGTCAAGTGCTTGGTAACTAACGTAACCACCTTCCACAAGGCCTGGTGTGTCTATGATGTTTAAGGTGAATCCAGACCGAGTGCGTGAAACCATCACGGGTCTCAAGGCCTCCGACTGCATTACAACAATGTTACTACAATACACAAGTACGAAATCAATTGCATGTAAATCCCTAACACCTATCCCGATAATAGGGAAGAGCAGATTAATACCTGAAAGGAATTCACGTTGACCACTCTCTCCCCAATGAGTGAATTGACTGTTGAAGATTTTCCAACACCACCTTTGCCCATAACAAGGATTGTCAAACTACCCACACCCTGCAACCCGACCAAACAGAAACAAGACAATTATCGTTAAAACCGAAACAATTTGATGAAGTTTCAAACCATAACCAACAGTAAACAATACTTAAAGACAGAAATGAAACCTCCTCCTTCAATTTCCCAAACAATTCAACAAGTTTGGTCTGCGTAGCAGCAGGGAACTGCTGGAATCCAACCCATTCGCGAGTAAGGGACCCCATCGATGTCTGCCCACAAGGAGTCAAAGCAAATTACAAAAGAAAATTCAACCTTTTTGATAAACCCTAAACCCTATTTTGTTGAAAAGCTGAAAAACTGAAGCTTGAGAAAGGGGCAATGGAAAAAAGACGAAGGATCAGGGAATTAACACCAACCTCTTTGTCGTGGAAGGCTGAGACAGAGAGGCGACAGAAAGTGGAAAAATAAAGAAGAAAGTGTAACCTGACCTTATCAACCCAGTACGATCCTTCTATATTTTGATAATTATTAATATTTCTTCCCCCTTTTGAAAACGCCACCGTTTTTAGATAGTGCAGGCCCGAATACTTGTGGCGGATCCGGAGGCCCAAAATCGACAGCGTCCGATATCAGACACACACACAGATGTAAATACTATATATAACCAACAGAGCTGTAGAAGTAGAACACAAGCTCGGAGTCGGGTTTGATTATTTGCGTTTCTTTAGTAAGAAATATGTCGGCGAGATTACTGAAGAAAGTCTTGAAAGAGCAAGAGCAGCGAATTCAAGTTGAAGATATTGATGATGATGAGGAGGAGGAGGAGGAGGAATTCTCTGGTTCGCGCGTAGTTAATCCATTTGACCTCCTCAATGAGGGCGCCGACGACGACGACGAGGCCGACGACGACCAGGTTTCATTCGTTCCCCTTCTATCCCCTTCAACTGTTTCAATCTGATCAGTTGTTATTTGAAAATTAATACTGGTGAAACTAGGTGCTTTAGGATTTGTGTTAGTGAGCCCTGTTAGTCGGTGTTTGTGATAGTGAGTGACTATCAGGTGCCTTCATATTTCTTAATTAGGTCAAATTTTCTGGTTTTAAGGAGAAGAGCAGTATTAATTGGAAAAAAGCATGCTAATCGTTCGTTTCCTGCCGGTGTTGCTATTATTATTGTTAAATTTTGAGATGCGCTGTCCCACTTTAATTTAATTCTTTGAGTTCCAAACTGAAATATCAGGCACAGAGAAGTGATTCTGATATGAATATCGAAACTGAGACTTCCAAGATAGATGGGAGTAGACAAGTACTTTCTCAAGTGAACAGCACAACTGGTGCCAAATCAAAGAGAAAGAAAAAGAAGAAAAATAAGCAAGATCCATCTTCACGGGCTAATCAAGTCAAAGACTCATTGGATGAAGCATTAAAAACTTTGTCCTTAAATCAACCAGATCCTGTCAAGACGGAAGTAGAAAATACGAAACTTCCTAATAAAGTTGTTAAACAAAGTGCAGCATCCATCTTACAAGTGGATCCCAAATGTTTGAATCCTGAGAATGAATTAAAAAGAATATTTGGTGCAAAAGTGGTGAAGTCATTTGAGAAAAGTAATCAAGGCAGCAATTCTAGACAAGTTCGTGGGGGTAGACGTGGAACCCTTCATACTAGAAAAACTATTCTGATAACACCATCAGAACATTGGCCCCGCTGGGATGGATCTTTGTCAATGGAGTTTCTGGACAGCAAAGATGGGTACCACAACTTTAGGTAAGCATTCATTGTTTGCATAATTGTGATATGCAATTTCACTATTCTGTTCTATTTTATAGATCTTACTTTTCCTTCTCTAATTTTGCCATTATTATGTTGTCATATATTGAAATCCCTGCTACTGTCACAATTGCAGTCTTTTGTAGAATATACACATAGATGTATTTTCAGTATTGTGTATGTTGTCATAGGTAGATTTCCCGGCACCTGATTAAAATAATTGTCCTTAAAATGTATTTGCTTTGGCTTATGCTTGGAGTTGGTTTTAGTTTTAAGAAGTGTTAGCTCATGCGATGTCATTTTATCCTCCACTTTTCTTCTCTATTTATTACATTAGATCATATACTTTTAAGGTTAGGACTGACAATTTTTCCTAATTTTGATTTGGTCTACTGAAATAGGTATGTGCATTCATCTTCCTATGATCAAGCTCAGAAAGCATTTGAAGCAGCCAAAGCCATTCATGATCTGAATGGCATTGCAAGCATTCTAGCGTACCACCCTTATCACTTGGATTCACTCATAACAATGGCTGACTATTTCAAATTTGTGGGTGAGCATCAAATGTCAGCTGATGCTATTGCAAAGAGCTTATATGCTTTGGAGTGTGCCTGGCATCCTATGTTCACACCCTTGCAAGGCAATTGCCAATTGAAGATCAGCCATGAAACAAACAAGCCATTGTTCACAACACTGTTCACTCACATGAAAAACATGGATAGGCGTGGTTGTCATCGTTCAGCCCTTGAAATATGCAAACTATTGCTTTCATTGGACACAGATGATCCAATGGGGGCTATGTTCTGCATTGACTACTTTGCTTTGAGGGCAGAGGAGTATGCATGGTTGGAAAGGTTCTCTGAAGAGTATAAAAGTGATAGCTCTATTTGGTTATTCCCAAATTTCTCGTATTCACTGGCCATTTGTCGATTTTATCTTCAACAACACGAAACCTCAAAGGAAGTTTGTGCTCATAATACAAAGGCTACTCCCTTTGATCTGATGAAGCAGGCCTTGATGCTTCACCCCTCAGTCCTCAAAAAGCTAGTAGACAAGGTACCTTTAAAAGACCAAACATGGACAAAAATACTACAGAATTCTTTCTTTCGAAAAGAGAAAACAGGTTCCCCTTCCTTGGATCATCTGATCAATATCTATGTTGAAAGAAGTTATATCATATGGAGGCTTCCAGATATGCAAAAGTTGCTTCGGGAT
Organism: Erythroxylum shatona; assembly: GCA_027568895.1. Classification (NCBI taxonomy): domain Eukaryota; kingdom Viridiplantae; phylum Streptophyta; class Magnoliopsida; order Malpighiales; family Erythroxylaceae; genus Erythroxylum; species Erythroxylum shatona. The sequence continues at coordinate 5,240,690 of JAOSBK010000004.1, forward strand.
GCAGCATTACATGTAATTGAAACTCTGGAACATAGTAGCATCGAAGCTAAGGATTGGGCTTGTGTCAGGAAAGAAGCTTTTTCTTCTGAAAACAATGAGTAAGCCTTTCTATGTAGTTGTGGCTTCCTTTACATACAATACTTGCTGTTTTTTATCTTATTATTAGAATATGTCGATTACAAGAATTACATGGAAAACGTTAAGTCACTGTGTGAAGCTCATTGATGCAAATATGAAGCTGTTTTCTACACCTGTGAGCCTAATTGACCTTTTTTTTTCTTCTTTCAATTCAACTTTTTGCCTTGCAGGTATGCACATCTGCTGGTTTCAGACTTCTCTGATGTAGTGCCTACGCTTCCTCCTGAGAATCTGCAAAATTTCATGGTTGACCCTCGCCTGAGGGAGCAAAATGGAGAACTAATCATAAATCCACAAAATGGTGGCCCTCTGCGAGATGTTGCAAATCGCAATGCATTGGCTGTCTTGTTTGAATCAATGTTGCCTTGGGTGAACTATGGGGATAGAGAAGATGGTGGAGCTAACGAGGGGAACCAAGCAAATGAACACGGTCCCGACAATTGAAATTGAGGCTGGATGGGCTTGTGATATATAGGATTAAGAAATTGAAACGCTAGTTTCGACCATCGACTCCTTGTCCATATTTCTTGCTATCCATTTGTATGCATTACCCCTTTCACCTGACCTCCGTAACAACAAATGGAAAATTGGAACTTGCAACGGTTATTTATAACATGGCTATTTGTATTGATCTCCTTAGCACAAATAAGACATTGTCTTTAGAACAAAATTAGAAGACATTGTTTTAGTGAAGAAAATGTATGGAATCCATCAGACAAAGCTGAATTTGATGCTCTATTGAAAAGTATAGTATGAATTTTTTGTTCCATTGTCGAAAAAATAATGGATGAGTTTGTTGCTCCGATGAAGAAAAAAATGGATGAATTTGCTGCCAGATGGGTTAAGGACACTACCATATGAAGACAGTATAGGCAGCTAATTCAGAACACTAAATGCCACAAAATGTAAACATCTACTTCATGAGGATTGAATCACCCACTTCATATACTGTGATAATGAACAATTGGATTCCAAAACATCATGAATCTTATCTCATTAGGACAATTCCCTAGTATGATACAACAAACTACATATCGAGCAAACGAAAGAGAAACAGCCCATTTTGTCTTAGAGAAACAACGAATGCCAATACAACATTACATTTGGGTTCTATTCTGTTGGTCATCGACACAGTGAGTTTCAGTTCCGACGACAACAACACCAACTCAAGATTCAACTTCCTCCCAATGCCACTACATAATCAAATATAATATCTCATTTGACTTCCACATTCAACTTTAAATATCTATGCCCTTTGCTTCCGGGAGAGAAATCTCAGTTGTAAAGGAATTGAGTAGCAGATCAGATCACCTTTTGCGGCAGATTGTCATGCCGTCACCAATAGGTACCTAAGGTTATCAATGCTAAGAAAAGCAATACAGGATTTTCACAAGACAACACAAAATGTTTTGGTACCTACCATACTAATGCTTACACGTTCGTCCTCCATTAGGTTCTTATTGAAGTTCCTGATGCTGACAGTCTTGGCATCATTAACCTGTTCAAAAGATGAGATTAGCCAACAATGCATAATAGGTCAACATCTTACGAGTGACAGTAAACATGCGTACCAAGGGGTCAGCAACTTTTCCATGCCAAAGGACATTGTCTATTGCAATGACACCACCAGTCCTCACCTGCAAAGCGACTGATGATTGTTATTACCAAATAAGGACAAGAAATTTTGACAATGTGTGCAAGGAAAGTGGAAATAAACTAAACTGTCTCTAACGTTATGTTTTGTCTCACCAGTTGTAACAGCAGCTCGAAGTACTCCTGATTCATTCTCTTCTCAGCATCGACAAATGCAAAATCATAGCTGTACAAAGTATGAGAAAATTTTAGTTTGAAATAAAGAAGACATTGGTTTCTGAAGAAACTAGGGGAGAGAATCAGAGATCTAAATTCTATTGATGAGAATACCTACAAGCTTCACCATCCATAATCATTGATTTTAGAATATCTGCTGCCATTCCATGTTTCACTTGGACCTACTTTCAGAAATATTCCAGCATTATGCACATATCCGTAAAAGCAGCAAACATGTATAAAACTGCAAAGTTTTGTGATGATAGCTCCAAAATTCCCAGAAAGCGAGAGGCTAGCTGTTCAACCTCTAAGGCAAGTGTTTACTACTTTGGTGACCGTGCTTAGTTATCTAACGTAATAAAGTTTATCAAAGAAGGGAAATGTAAGACCTTGTGAGAAACACCAGCTCGCTGGTAATAGCTTTTAGCAACCCGGAGAACTTTTTCATCTCTTTCACATGCAACTAAACAACCTGATTCTGGTAATGCTAAAGCAACAGCCAACGACGAGTAACCCTGAACAGCAGAACATCATTGAATCAAATCATATCATTCTAACATAATCAATTAGCTTTCTCATCAAGTGCCTCTCTATTCCCCAAATTAACACAACAAAAATCCCCCCATGTATACTTACCGTATAAACACCAAGTTCAATGCAGCGTTGAGCACCAAGAATCTGCACAAGCATCGCAAGCAATTGAGCTTGATCGGGAGATACCTATATCCCAGATAACCCAGAATTAACCAACTTGTCATTATCCAAACCACAATTTACTGAACTGACTGACACCCAAATAAGTGAATACCCGCATCTGACTGCCAGGCATACCAGCCGTCTCCTCTCGAAGTTCCCGCAAAATCTGCCGTACAAAACCCCATAAACAAATTAAAACGACCAAAAAGAAAAAATGGGTCCGAAGGAGCAGAGCAACGAGTACCGGAGGCTCTCGAACGTTGGAAAGAATATAGTCGTAGAGGCGAGGCGTGATGCTGATAATCTGCTTGTTCCCATACTTATCGTCGGTGGGGACTACGAATGCGGTGTCGGGGAACGAGCTGCTGACACCAATCCAAGACTTACTAATACCAACACTGCTACACCCCCTTACAGTACCAAAACCAAACTTGCTGTTAACTCTCCCTAAAGGAGCCGTTCGCTGACAAGCTAACGGAAGGGTCTGATATAGTAGCGATTTGCATGCCATTTCAAAGTGAGAGGTGCGTTGATTTATGAAACTTTAATTTATCCGTAGAATCTCATTTAAGGAGTTTTTTATTATGAATTATAAAAATTTTAAACTTTTTTATTTTCAATTTCGATCATGTGTTATATAAATTTTTCAAGACGTCGACCAAGTCACGTTTTCGAATATCCGATTACAGACTATTGTTCGAAAGACACCGACAGAAACTACAGAGAAGAAGAAGAATCAGAGCATTACATACGACATCACACAAAACATGCCCTACGAGGTTCTGGACCCTTACAATATATTGTCAGTAGCCCTTATTCCCTACAACCGTGTGCACGAACGTTCCCTACTCTTGCTCTTAAAACGCTGCGTCAACATCTGCATCCTCAAACTGTGTCGTTCCCATGTTCAAGTGCCATCGTCGTCCCTATTAGCCGTAACAATTCCCTTCCCCTTAACAACCTTGTCAATTAGATTAATCTCCGGGAAGCGTTTCTGCAGATCAAACACAAATTCCCACGTAGCATTGCCATGTTCCCCATTCGACCATTGAATCAACCATTGCGTAGTTGCCCTGTTATTACGTTTGGTAATTCGTCTATCCAGAATAGCTACCGGCACTTTCTCTACTGGTGTCAGAAATTCCGGCAATGCTGTAATAGTACGAACTTGACCCTCGTGTGCCCTTTTAAGTTGCGACACATGGAAGACTGGATGAATGGTCGCGTGAGCCGGAAGTTCAAGTTTATAAGCGACCTTCCCAATTCTCTGGAGTACTCTGTAAGGACCATAATACAACGGTGCCAGTTTCTGATTACTCCGGCATTTGAGTGAAAATTGCTTATAGGGTTGTAACTTCAACAGAACACGATCTCCCACCTAGAATTCCCTGTCCGAACGCTTAGCATCTGCATACTGCTTCATTCGGTTCTGAGCCCGCTGTAGATGGAACTTGGTGATGCTAAGCATTGCTTCTCGACTCTGCAGAACACGATCCACTTCCATAATCCGAGAATCACCCGCAATGTACAGTGTATACACTGGAGGTGGATACCCGTATAAAACTTCAAATGGCGTAGTGCCAATGACGGTTCGATAGCTAGTGGTGTACCACCATTATGCTAAAGCCAGCCATTCCCCCCACTTCCCAGGTGACTCTCTACAGAAACAGCGTAAGTACGTCTCCAATATCTTGTTCACCGCCTCCGTCTGGCCATCAGACTGAGGATGATAAGCCCTCGAATACCTCAAGCTGACACCCTATAATTTCAGCAACTCCTGCCAGAATTTGCTTAAGAACACTGAGTCCCTATCGCTAATGATCAACTCCGGCATCCCATGCAATTTAAACACGTTATTAAAAAATAGTTCGGCAATGTCACCAGCAGTATAAGGGTGTTTCACCGAGAGGAAGTAGGCGTATTTCGTGAATCTGTCTACTATTACCAAGATAGCTGATTTACATCGTGATGGTGGCAACCCCTCCATGAAGTCCATGCTCACCTCCTTCCAACTTCCCTCTGGTATGCTGAGTGGTTGAAGCAATATCGGGTATACAGAGTTATCGTATTTATTACATTGGCAAACCATGCATCTTTGCACGTAAACTCGTATGTCTTTGGCCAGCCCCTTCCAGTAGAACATAGTTTGTAATTTTTTTGTTGTGGCTACCACCCCTGCATGGCCTCTCATCGCGTCGTCATGGCTGATCTTTATAAGCTATTGTCAGAGCGATACATTAGATCCGATCACCAACCGTCCCTTCCATCTCAATAAGCTTCCCTTCCATTCGTAGAGATTCGAATCAGCTATGCCCGCTTCTAAGTCGTCAATTAGTTTCCGAAGGGTGTCATCCTCCTGCCAACTCCTTTTAATGTCATCTAGCAGTTCACTTTGTATTTGAGATACTGACATTGCCAACATCTCAACGCTTGTGATCCTTGACAGAGCATCCGTTGTAGCGTTCTCCTTACCGCTGTGATACTGTACCTCAAAATCATAGCCCAATAATTTCGGAATCCATGACTGTTGGAACGGTGTGGACAAGCGTTGTTCCAGAAGATACTTCAATCTCCGGTGGTCCGTGTGCACAATGAAGGGTTTAGGCGTCAGGTAATGGTGCCATTGTTTGATGGCCTTAATGACTGCCCAAAATTCCTTCTCGTAAGTGGATAATCCTTGGTGACGCGGTGCAAGTGATTTGCTCAAGTAGGCGATGGGGTGTCCTTCCTATTGCAACACAGCCCCTATTCCCTGTCCGCACGCGTCCGCTTCGATTACAAAGGGCTTGGAAAAATTTGGCAGTGCCAGAACCGGAGCGGTTGTGATAGCTTGTTTCAACACTTCAAAGGCACTCTGTTCCTTCTGTTGCCATTCCCACTCATCCATCTTGTCCTTCGTAAGCAGTTCCATCAGGGGTTTCGCAGTGGTGCCATATCCCTTAATAAAACGCCTGTAGCACCCGGTGATTCCCAGAAATCCCCTCAAATCCCTAACACATTGGGGTACTGGTCAATCCTCAATCGTTTTCACTTTTCGTAAATCGGTAGCGACCCCTGCTTCCGAAATTGTATACCCCAAGTAGTCAACCTGACGAGCCCCAAAAATGCATTTGTTCCCCTGTAAAAATAGTTGATTTCCCAGCAATGTCTTAAGAGCCATGGTTAGATGTTCTACATGCAGCGCCAATATAGGATTGTAGATCAAAATGTCGTCGAAGAAGACCAAGATGAAACGGCGGAGGTATGGTTTGAATAGCTCGTTCATCAATCTCTGGAACGTGGAGGGTGCGTTCGTCAAGCCGAAGGGCATTACCAGAAATTCGTAATACCCTTCATGAGTCTTAAATGCCGTCTTTGGAATGTCTGCCGAGTGCATTCGGATCTGATGATAACCCGAACGTAAATCCAGCTTTGAAAACCAACTCGCCCCGTGCAACTCATCCAACAATTCTTCGATCAAAGGAATTGGAAATTTATCCTTCACTGTGTGCCGATTTAACTCACGATAGTCGACGCACATCCTCCATGAGTTATCCTTTTTTTTTACCAGAACCACCGGCGACGAGTAAGGGTCGTAGCTATGGCGTATGAACCCTTGATTCATAAGCTATTTTACCTCCTGCTCAATGATGTCTTTTTGCGTACCTGAATAACGATACGGCCACACGTTTATGGCATCAACCCCTTCCTGTAATATGATCTTGTGGTTATATTGGCGATTCGGGGGTAACCGGGTCGGTTCCTGAAACACCTCCACATAGTTGGCCAACACTCCATTAATCTCATCGAACACGTTCCCCTGCTCCTCCGTCAACCTCATCTGTAAAAATTGATACTCAAGGGGAGTCGACAGCTGGACCATGAACAATTGCCCATTTCCCTGTAATGTTTTTTGAAGACCCTTACTCGAAATGATTCGAGATTTGCTAGCCGGACCACCCTTCAACGTTACCGTCTTCCCTTCCCATCGAAACGTCATCGTTTGCGTATGGAAGTTGCATAAAACATCTTCTAAACCCACCAGCCATTGGATGCCCAAGACGACGTCGCAGCCTCCCAATGCTATGACTAAGGCATCCATGCAAAACGAAATTCCCTGCATCGACCATGCAAAGTTTTTACAACACTGCGTGCATTGAAGTTGCAACCCTCCTCCCACCATGATCGTGATAGGTGTTATTTCCTGTAGCTCACACTCCCCCTTTTTGATCACCGACGTATCGACGAAGTTGTGGGTGCTGCCATTGTCGATGAGTATGTGTATGGACCTCCTCTGGTGAATGCCAATTAAACGCATCTGTCTAAACTCCACCTCCTCGACAACCCTAGTCATGGCCTGCATAGATATCGTCGGACACTCTAACTCATCACCTTTCGAGTTAGTAATCTGATCGCCCTCGTTCTCCTCTTCCACTACCACAAAGAATTGGAGTTGCATCCTCTTGCATTGATGTCCAAAGGTGTACTTCTCATCACACCAAAAGCATAGCCCCTTCGCCCGCTTTTCATCAAAGTCCTTACTACTGATGGATCGGGAGGTCCTATATGACCTTCCTGTGGGTGAGCGTAAGGTTGCAGATGGAGTAGGTAGTAGACCTCCCGTATGAGATGAGCGTTGTACTGGTGCACTGTGCATCGCAGGAGGTTTCCCATTAACCACTGACAGAGTGTGAGATGGTCGCTCCACCATAGAAGTGCCCGTTGCTGCCAATATTGCCTCTTGTTTCCTAGCCAGGGTATAAGCCTGGTGTAGTGTTCGTGGTTCATGAAGCTTCACCACCACCCCGATTTCAGGTTTGAGACCCTTCACGAAAAAGCCTACTAGATAATCCTTTGAGAGCGCCAGTCGATTAGAGTGATGATCGAACTGAGAGCAATACTCTAACACCGTCCCCTTCTGTTGCAGCTCCTTGAAATCGCCTACTGGGTCATCAAAAAGCTCAGCATCGAATCGTTGGGTAAGAGCCTTAGTAAACTCCGGCCATTCCACTACTTTAGTTTGGATTTGGTTGCGAGTGAACAACCTATACCACTCCTGCGCCCTTTCGTCCATATGTAATATAGCTACATTAACCTTCATCTGCTCAGCAGTTTGATCGATGTGAAAAAATTGCTCACAACGGTATAACCATGCCTTGACATTGTTCCCATCAAACGTAGGAAATTCAATCCTCCCTAATCGAATGGATTCTCCAGTGACATCTTGGGTTGGTGATACGATCAGATGTGGTGACGGTGACTCGGGCATACTGCTGCCTTCGCCTGGTTTCTCTCCTCCTCCGGACAACGTTGATAGTAGCTCCCCCACATCTTTTTCCAGTTTGTCAGTTCGACCTTGTACCTCCGAGAGAAGCTTCTCGCTTCGATCCTGTAGCTCCAGTAATAATCGTTAAATGACGCCCCTGAGCCTCCATGAGACCTTTCAAAGCGTCTTCCAATCTCCTAAACTCCGCACCTTGCGTTCCTTCTGCCATAGATGGTCTCAGAATCGACTGCTCTGATACCATTTGTTATATAAATTTTTCAAGACGTCGACCAAGTCACGTTTTCGAATATCCGATTACAGACTATTGCTCAAAAGACACCAACAGAAATTACAGAGAAGAAGAAGAATCTGAGCATTACATACGACATCACACAAAACATGCCCTACGAGATTCTGGACCCTTACAATATATTGTCAGTAACCTTAATTCCCTACAACCGTGTGCACAAACGTTCCCTACTCTTGCTCTTAAAACGCTACGTCAAGACCTACATCCTCAAACTGTGTCGTTCCCATGTTCAAGTGCCAACGTCGTCACCATTAGCCGTAACACGGTGATGGACGCCGATGGCAAAGTTAGACGTCACTGGTCGATGGTGACATCGAGGACGCGTTGGTGGTGAGGAGCCTTAAGTAGAGGTGAAGGCTCGCTGCCTCTTTGTTTTCGCCGTGAGATGGAGTGGCTTCAGCGATAAAAACACCTGTGGAAGGAGAAAAATATGGACGATGCAAACACGCTAGACGCCTGAGACACTCACACTGGTCGGTGGTGAGGAGTTGCGGCGATGCGGAGGTTGGCGATGGTTAGCTTGCGGGGGCACATGATGAGCTGCTAGGGTTTTTATCTTTATGTAGTGAAGAAGAGGGATGCTTGGAAATTGGATTAAGAAAGGATATGTTTGGCCATATGTATATCTTATCCTAAGTCTAGAATAGGCTTATTTTAGTGCTAGAATAAGACTTGTTTTGCTATTGGATTAAAGTAATCCAATTTTTAGTTTGGAATAAAGTATTCCAACACTTTTTCTAAACATAATTTTAAAATTATTTTAAAATTCAAAAATCAATTCTAAAGGTAATTATTTTTTTTAATTTGATTAAGATTAATAATTATATTGATTAGTAATTAATTTTAGAAAGTGTGACTTCTAAAATTATAATTAATTAGTTTCAATTATATTGAAATTAATTAATTAGACTTCTTAAAATCAAGAAAAGTGTTCTAAATAATTAAGAAAGCTGTTCTTAACTAAATTTATTTATTTCAATTTGATTGAGATAAATCAAATTTATAATTTTATTTATTTAGAGAATTATTATTTAATTTATTTAGAAATTATTTCTTTATTTATGAATAATAAATTTCTTGATTTTTAGATAAAGTAATTTTCTTAATTAAAATTTGAAAAGTGTTTTCATTTATTAATTAAGAAAATTGTGTTTTTCTTTAATATTTTAAAATAGTTTTCTAACTTATTAAAGAAATGTTTTCTAATTAGTCAAGAAATAAATCTCTAAATGTATAATATATAATAACTTTTTTAATTAAATTTAAAAGTGCTTTATTTAATAACCTGTTATTACCCGTTTTAGTTCTTTTAATTTATCTTTAATTATCTAATTAAACAATTTATAATCATAGATCAAGACTGACGTCTAGCGATGTATCATGATTACCCAAATATTTAGAAATATCAAGTGATTTTAACTAATCTTTCTGTGCATAATTTTTTCGTATAATTCAATCCTTTCATCATACATTGTTCCGATTATACATGGAGCATGAAGTTAATGCCTACTCTATTTTGAGTCTAATCATATTAGTTCTCCGTCATTAGCTATCAATTTAATTAATGACATTTGTAAACTATTTACAAAAATATCATTTAACCTTGACAAAGTATTTCTTGAATTAATATTAATCGAAAACAATGAAACATTCTCCCTAATTACTTTAAGGCGATGAATCATATCTTGATCATTCAACTATCTCCATATAGTTTATGCTACATCCAATGACTATTGATTAAATGACCTATGATTAAATAGATCATAAGTAGTATCAAAACATATCAATCTTCATACAAGAAAACTTTGATGACCCCACAATGAGAATTCTATAGACATACAAGTAATGTTCCAAATGAATTTTTCATATTGAGTCTGCTCTGTGAATTTGTTCTCTAGTAAGTATCTACATGTTTGTTTAAGTATCTCTACACTTTAGGTTATGAGATTGACTACTTCCTTCATAAGAAAAACCAAAACTTGTGTTAGTGTTTTTATGTTCTATTAATGTATAATATTAATAGAACAATGATTAAGAACATTTAGGAATAATACATAAATGCAATATAAATCTCATAATTATAGTCTCATTATAATTTCATTTGCATCTCATAATTATAATCTCATTATAATTTCATTTGCAATGCACAATTATCTCATGAACTTTATAATATACATCTAAACATATACAAGATAAAGAATGTCTTTAAATAATTTGTCACTAAACTACAACCAAAATGATTGGCTGTAGGGCATAAACCAACAACTTGTGCAGCTATGGTGGTTGAGACGGATTAGTTTCGTGAATAGTTTGAAGGATACGACAAAAAAAAGATTAAGCTTCAGAATAAGATACAAATTAAATTTCGTTTTATTATGATTTGGTAATCATTTTATAGAATTAAATAGATCTTGATTTTAAAAAAATCAAAAGTTACGAAAAAATTTGGTGATTATTTCACTGCGGTCAGGATTAGATTTCAACCCAATTTCCCAACAAGCTTATGATAGAATCAACTTGAATTTTGTTTATCATAGAAGTTGCACTTATGATTCAGAGGCTAGTTTCTTATTATTGTTATTAGTATTGAAACATTTTATGGATTGGAGCAATTCAAACCTTACATGTGGCTATGGCCCAAATAACTCAGTTGCTTTAATTTCCATAGAGGTCAATCGCAACCTTTTAGTTTTGGTTCAACAAATCCCTCCAAGAAGAAACTTTCTCTAGCCTTTTGATGGTGGCAAAGGGATGCAGCTTTTCTGAACCGCTTCCAACGAATGCTTGGTACCTGCATAGATTCTCACAATTTTTGGTATTATTAAGTTGAGCATTGCCAGAGGTGTTTTCAGCCATCATAGGAGTAATGTCCTATTTGGCTGTGGCATGCATCATCTCCAATTCTCAACACCTTTGCCTAGAACTTTCCACCTATGCCAGGGAGTTCGGCTTAAAATTTCTCCTTGTTAAAGTGGAACCTGAGGAGATTTTAGATATGTCGACAAAGATGGAACCAAGTCCGAAATAAGCTTTTTGTGATGCCAATTACGTCTATCAAAGTCATTGCTTAAGAAGATTGGCAATGTAGAGATGGACAACATAGATGTGCTTTTAAGTTTAGTTAGACTTGGTCTACTTTATAACAGTGCTTTAACTATCTTTCAAGACCATGCACATTGTTGTTTAGAGCCTATTTCGCAAGATATGTTTCGGAACTGCTCCTAAACTTATTTGCATCGATGTCTGGCGACTATTTTATTGGCAAGATTTTGAAATTCAGACCGGACATCGAATCGGAAGTCTTATTAGTTACTGATTTAATTGGTTCGACCGGTTTGATCACCGGTCAAATCAGTGTGACATCATAATTATGCAATAATTATATATAATATTATTAATATTAAAAAATAGAAAAATGTATCAAATAATATAAATAAATATAAATAAAAATTTCATTTGACCGGTTCAAATAATATAAATAAATATAAATAAAAACGTGATGCGTTTTAAAAAAAAATTAAAAACATTCATTGAACCAATGGTTAACCGGTTCGACCAGTCCCGGTTTAGCTGGTTAATTGACCGATTCTCACCGGTTCACACTGGTCCAATTAGAAACTGGTTTTTAGGAGTTACCCGGATCGGATAGCCGACCGGTTACTGGTCGAACCGGCCGGTCTGGTCCAGGTTTCAAAACACTGTTTATAGGGTTAGTCGTAAATTTTTTAAAATTTTTTTTGATCAATTTTATGATAATAACTTGAATTTTAAAATTTTTGATCAATTTTATGAAAATAACTTGAATTTTAAAAAGTATTTCTAAAATGTTTCAATTTTCAAAATTTAACAAAGATAGTTTGAAGTTAAATTTTTCGTTAATATAGATAGCGAGTTACATCAGATTAATATTTTTTTCATGCGAGGACTACATATTAGATTTGTACCACAAATAAAATTCTTACTTCATAATTATTTTAAGGTTTTTGATATTTTGAATTTATTAAATAATAAAATTTATACATTGTACAAATACAATATGTGATAGCTACTAAAAATACTATTCTAATGTATCAAGCTATATCATTTACATTATCAAATAACTTAATGTCGAGTTATTTTTACTAAAAATTAAAATTTCACATATTTTAACTCCACTTTTCAAAGTTTGGACTTGAATTGTAAAATTAACTAAAATTTAAAACTCTTTTGGTAACTAACCCCATTATATATATAATCTCTTATTCTAAAATTTTTAAAAGAATGAAAGGATGTATAGTAATTTCTCATAGTTTAAATAATTTTATAAAATTTTACAAACTTTTTGTGATTTTTAGAAGAATTTTTTCTTGAATTTTTTGTTAAAAAATAATGAAGAAATACATGTGACATAAACAACACATTTGTCCAATCAAATATTGTTGACACAATGACCCAACTTAGTTCTTAAATTCTATATGAACCAATAAAATTAACTTAGATTAATAATTTCAGGTAGTTATAATAAATTATTAGCTTAAGTTAAATAAAATTTAAGAACTGAATTTGGTCATTTTATCAATGATAGTTTGATTAATTCATATGTCATGTTCATGTCTGACATGATTTACTATTATTTTTAACAGAAATTGAAGAGAATGATCTTTTCTTAAAAAATAAAAAATTCAAGATTTTTAAAATTTTTAAAAATTAAAAAATTAAGAATCAGTTAAATTATAAAAATTCTCTTATCTTTTATCCTATAAAAAGAAAGAGGTGAGTCATTGATCTCTATTATACCTTACAGATAATACTCTCTCAATTTTATCACTTATTTTTTCCTTTTAAAATTTAAAATCTAACCCTATCAAGGGATTTGGTGAATATGTCCAGTACTTAAATTTTTGATCTTAATTAAATATATTTTAATTTTTTTATATAAAGTAATTTTTAATGTTATGATAATATATCTCCATATTAAGTGTTTGAGGCCTTTTTAGGTAGTAACTTCTCATTCTAAATTTGTTGAAGAATATTGTTATCAATAATAACAAATTTTCACATTATTTTATTTAGGGATTGAAGAGATTAGATTAAGTTTAAACCTTTTATAGTTCGATCTTGATCTACATTTATTTTGTCTAATTTGACTTCAATACGAAAATTGATTAGAGTTAGGCTATTTAGCTCGAACTTGAGTCCGATAGAAATTTGAGTCACTTGACCTCGATTTGACTTAGGCAATTTGCTAGTTAAATCTTGAATTTCTTTCTTCTGTTCTTATCTGAAATAAAATCCATTTTTATATAAAGATTACAGCACACAATGAGTAAGAACTAGACTATTGAATTTTTAACCAAGAGCTCTTTTAAGGCATAGATTCCTAAAGGCTAGGAGCTTGGTTTCTTTTTCAAACTCGAGCAAACGCCAGATCAAAGATGAAAAGGTGAGAAACAACTGGGAAGCACATCGAATTTGAGATAAAAATCAAGGATACAAGTTGTTGGAACCAATAAGCAAACAAAAATGAAGAGAATCAAAAGAAAATTAGGTGTAGTGACTCATTAGTATGGTTCCACTTCCACTTGAATAGGTTGACTATGAAACCAGGAGAAGGACTATAACTTAAAATGTAATGATCTCGTGTCCCCATAGTCAATGTTGCATGCGGCTAGCATCAATGTTAATGGTTCTGTTGTATTCTTCCTTAATATTCCCTCAGAGCACGACTAATAAGGACTTCGATTCTTACCCAGCTGATAGGCTTTATGAGAACAAGATAGTAAAGTCTAAAGCCAAGCCCATCCCAAGGCCTATTTTTTTTTTAAAAAAATCAAACTTAGCTTAAATCCTGTTCAACTTAAATTAAGTGTCTGTTTGGATGGGCTTATATCAATAGAGCTTTTGCCAGTAGAGCTTTTATTAGTAGAACTTTTCTAAGAAAAGCTTTTTTAAGAAGCTGGTTGACTGTTTGGTTGTCAATAAAAAAACAGCTTTTTTAAAAGAGCTTCATACAGTAGACTGTTTGGCAACATAAAAATGAAAAGCACTTTTATTAATTTTAACTATATTTTATTTTATAATAAAATTATTTATGCTAAATAATATTTAAAGTACACTAAATAATATGCAAAGTACAATATATTATATTTACGGTTACTTAACTTTTAGATAATCTTGTAGAAAATTTTAAATAATCACCTTATAGAAAATAATTTAAAGAGATGCCTCCACTTTTACATTAGTCGGTACAAACTTAAATTTTTGGTACAACTTGATACAAACATTTGGTATGGTTACCCATTTCAATACCCTTATGTGTCCAATATCAAATGATCGTTTGTTTGAGATAAAAATAACCACATATCGAGAGAAATATGCTCCAAAATGAGATCAGGATCACAGGTCAGGTTCACAAGGCTCTAGATTGATCTGAAGCAAATTCTTGATGATGTACAATCAATAGGTCAGAGGGACCATACCGGATAATGGTCATTATCTCCTCCTCAAGGAAAGGTCAAGCCACGTCTTTTTGTGGCCTCATAGATGGTTAATTTCTCTAGACAGGGATCATGGTCACAGTCCTGTGCAAGCATTCTAAGGACATCTAAGAGGGTAAGCTCCTCGCAACTTGCAGTGCACTGAACACCATCACAACCCATTCCATCTTCTCTTGCATTTTCCTTTCCACATAATGATACTCGCATGCTGTGCTTTTGTTTATCATCTTTCTCCCTTCCACAAATGAGTGAAACACTAGAAAGAACGGATCTGGGCTTGCCAATATCATTACTGCTCTTTTTAGCTGAATTGTCCTCTCTCTGGTCCAATAGTCTGATAGCTTCACTGTCCTCTTTTTCCTTACTTGTGCCTTCGAGTCTACTGCCACGAAACCCTTGAAATGCTTCATCTTCTTGAAAGGAATCTAATAAGTCAGTAGAAAATTCAATCTTTCTCTTTGGGAAGCTTTCTTTACTTGGATGACTTCCCTTAGATTTATCAGCATCTCTAGAATGATTTAATGTTTCAGCATCTAAATTACTCCTTGAAGTAGGTAAAACCAAATTCTTATCCAGGTTTACTTTGTCTCTGGACTTGACAACAAAGCTTTCTGCTTCAGTACCTAAGCAGCCTCTTGGAGTCTCCAGTTTCGAGTTTTCACCCAAATTTTGAGACTTTTCAGACAAATATTTCAGTTTGTCCGTAGTTTTAATCAATATATCTTGTATGTTCCCAGCATCAGCAATTAAACTATTCCTCGGAGTTTCCAATTCCAAAATTTTAGACTTCTTCATTGGAGACTCGCATAAATCATCATTTGAAGGTAATTCCCTTTCAGAAACCCTAATTTCCGTGGAGTTAAACAGAGTTACCGGACCCGAATCGAAATCAGACTCCATATCCGTATCCCTCCCCAAATCAACGGCCACCAAGATTTCATCATTTGCCGCTCTCTCCGCCGGGAGATTGCCGCCAGGATCAGCGGCTACCGATCGCTTCAGCTGTTGCTGATGTTGTTCCTGAGAACTGGTCAGCGAGGAACCTTCCGGTGGGGTGTGAAAAAAGTCGTTGTTGTCAGTAGGGGCATTAGCGCCTTCATGACACTCCTCGAGACTTTCCGGAGGGGAAACCATTATGATTCCGGTGCAATCCACCGGAAACTCGCCGGAACCCTGGGGGAAGAGTGGGGAGTCAGACTCCTCCGGCTCGAGAGAAAACGGGCAGCGACGCAGCAGCTCCTCTTGAGATGAGGACACGCGGCAGAGGCCCGTGATAAAAGCGAAAGGATCCATTGTTGTCTTGTCTCCCTCAGTAAGAGACTCGAGAAGCTGTGAGAGACTGAGAAACAGGGCTTGCATTAGGGTTTAGCGTGGGGTTTTGATTTTTTAAGTTCGTTGAAATTCCCGCGCTTTTCTTATTAACGATTGGAGATGAGATCGACGGTGGATTAGTGGTTGGACGATTCCCCTTTACTTGTTCCATTCGACATGTCGTTTAGAAAGGGAATAAACAAATCTCTGAGACACACGAATGTGTGTAAAATAAAAATTTAAATTTAAATTTAAATTTAAAATACTTGAATAAGTCCATATCATAACGTGGAAGGTGGGGCCACGTCAATTCCTGAGAAATGATTGGTTGCCTAATTTTACTTTTTGGATGAGGAGCGGTGTCGTCATCAAATTGCTCACTTCACATGGGATAAGGTAAGTTTTGCTTTTAAGAAAGAAATGATTGCATTATATGATTAGATACATTTTAATTTTTTTATTTAATTATAAAAAACTCAATCTTTATTCAATTATATAATTTTTTAATTAATAATAAAAAATTCAATCTGTAACCAATTATATAATACTTTCCTATTTTTTTTAAATTTTATAAAAATATTTCAACTTTTAATTTTTGGTAAAAATATAATTTCTTCGTTAATGATATAGCGAGTTGCATTGAATTAATATTTTTTAAGTTATATAAATTAAAAATATTAAATACTCTAAAATAATTATAAAGTAAAACATATGAAAAATATATAATTAGTTCAGGACTTGTGATATTTATAATTTATTAAATAATACAGGTATAAAATATGGTAGTCATATGACAATAATATTTAATAATTTAAACTTTAGTGATTCCAATAATTATCATAATAAATATATACTAAATTACTACGATATATTAATTGATCTATATAACTTAATTTATATTGAGCATAACTATCAAATTAATAATTTCTTTTTTTTAAAAGATGCTTAATGAGAATTTATTTTATTGTTTATGAAAAAGGATGTTAGTTTTTTTTAATGAATCTTAAACAAAAAAGAAAAAATGCAATATTCATATTCTACTTATTTTTTTCATTACAAAAATATCAATAATCTTATATATAAAATAACTTAAGATAGGAAAGAAATATTGGGGAATAAAAAATAAAATTCAACCAATATTCTTAAGCAATCCCATGTAATTACAATTTCCTCAAGTATTAAGGCTTGTGTTGTAGGTTTCTTTTAATTAAAATCTTTTAAATTATTTTTAATTTAATAATATAAAAATAACATATTAAAATTAAAATTCATTAAATTTGTAAGTGTTAATGAAATCAATTTTATCATTTGATTTTAAATTATTAATTTATCTACCTGTTAGGTCAGTTTAATCGTAAAAATCTCAAAATAGTTGATTTTTTATTCGATTTTTAATTTTCTAGTTTGCTTTATATTAATAACTATTGTTGTTAAAAACCGATTGATTTATTAATTAACCGACCGATTTTGTAAATTAATTAATTTTTATAAATAAATAAATTTAAATTGAATAATTTCCTTTTTCAATTAAAAATTAAATTCTTCAGACAATTTCTTTCGATTATAGTTCAAAATTTTAAATTTTATTTAATATTTAGTCAATTTTATGATAGTTTAATACAAATTAAATCTTTTAAACCTTAAATTAATTTTACATCTTACTAATTTAACTTTTACTCATGAAATTAAAACAGTCTCTTTATTATGTAAGGGTGAGACTGTGTATTATCAGAACTTACCAGATCTTACTTTACTGTGAGAATTTAAATTATGTGTGACAGTGAAGATATATTATTTTAAAGGAGGTTGGGTACAAGGTATACCTAGTCGTGGGCAACAAGGAATATGAGCAAACTTAGCTTCAACTACATCAAAAGTCGTTGCCAAAAGAGAAATCGGTGATCTATACGTATATGATTTTACCCCTCACCTCACTCTGAGTTCTATCTTATAATCAACTCCTAATCTTATGAGGTTAAGATGTTTACATTTCTCCTCCCAATCTACACCAAAACCAAAGTAGTGAACATGAAGATTTGTTTACAATACACATTTTATATGCTCTTGCCTTTTTCCCTGTCTTGGAAACCAAAATAATGAAAATGAGCTCAAAATCTCCATTCTCTTCTTGTCTTTTCTTTCTAGGATTCTTTATCATCGCCGTCTTCAATTCTTCGTCTTCTTCCCATGGGAATCCAATATCTGATGCCATCGGCGCCATCAATGGTGCGGCCAATGATACCAAGAACGTGGTACAAGGTGTTGTGAACGTCTACACCACCACCAAGAACAGCACGGAAGGTGTCATCAATGGTGCGACCAATGCCTATAACTTCACTAAAAACGTCGCGGAAGTCGCCGCTCACCGCGGCGATGACGACGGGCCCAAAAGCAACGGGGCACCTGGTTCGGACGTCTCTGGTCGTGTATTGATTGCTTCCATGACTCTTCTGCTGCTTGGTTACTCCGCCGTGCTCTTGCTTTCCTAAACATAACCTCATGAATAGCTTTTGCAAGCCTATACATATATATATTTGGTACAAAATTGATATCTTCATTTCGTTTGAAATAATGTATACGTATATGTGTGTGTATATATATGCATCAATGTATCAATACTGTTAAAGCTGCGTATTAATAGACTTTTTGGATTATAATTTTGGATAAAATTAATAAAATATGATAATTAAATAATATAAGGAATATTTTTTTAAAAAGGATGAAAATTGAAATATAAAATTCCAAATCATCCCACAAGCATTTAACTATTGATTTAAAAAGTCTAACTGATTCAATCAATTTAACTGTAAAAATTTTAAATCGTTAAATTTTTAGTTCAATTTATTTTAATAACTCTTTTCGTTCAACACTGATAAATTTAATAAATAACTGATTAATTTTGTAAATTAATAAATTTTTATAAACTAAAATAAATCAATTAATAAGTTTTTATAAACTAATTTCCGCATACACGTGTGATATTTTTGAAAAAAAAATTGTACTGAGTTTCGAGTGTCTGAGTATCGGAATGAATAAATTAGCACGTCACCTTTATAGGGTATAGACTTGGATATCACTCAGAATGTCGGGTGCGTGTGTTAGTGTGGTGTTACAATCTCGTACTGGTGCCTTGAGTTTCCAAGTTGAAGGGTTTTGTTCAAAATCGGCTGGCAAGCTCTGCATGGTGGGTTCAACTTATATTGATCTAAAACGTCTTGTTCCTGAGGGTGTTCTGAAGTTGTATGGTGTTAAAAGTTCAGGAGATATTACAAGTTTGGTTACAGGTGTTGGAAAATCAACGCAAGATCGAATCTAAGCGCAGCGGAATGAATTTAAGAATTTTCCACAGAATCAACTTTAACAGAATTAAAATCGAAACATAAAACAAGAAATTGACAAAGTTACACTAACCTTTTTCTAATTTCCCGATACAATATCTAGCTTCTCCGAAATCGTCAAATCCACGAGCCGTTCAATCGTCCGGCCTCTAACGGTATCCACAGATCTTTCCGGAGAAAAACTCAAATCAAAATTTGAGAGGAAAAACTTGTTTTTGAAGTGCTAGCTCATAATGTTCTAATTCTTCCTTTTTATATGAAAAATCATATTTTTCATATCCTTGAATTTTATTAAAATTACAACTAAAGTCAAACTTTAATTATAATTATTAATAAATCCTTAT